>JAOYNC020074046.1:0-64173 GCA_025802115.2 Bertia moriformis
TGACGTTGGCACCGGCCGTGAAGATGTTTCCGCCACTCGAGGCAAGCTCTCCGATGCCGGTCTGAACGTCGATGACATCGCATCGGCGGCCTCGGCGGCCTCGGCGGCGGCGGCGGCGGCGGCGGCTGTCTCGGCGGGCCTAGCCTCTCCTGCGTTCCCTCATCGGCTCCTCGACGTGTACTGGGAGCGCTGCCACCCGTCGTTTCCGATCGTGCACAGGACCCTGCTCGAGACCGCAACGGGTCCGGACCGGTTCGATGGCCTCCGCTACGCCATGGCCGCGATCGCGACCCAGTACAGCCCCGACCAGGAGGAGAGGGAGCGGGGGAGTGAGCTGCACGAGTACGCGCTGCAGAGGTGCATCGAGGAGGTTCGCTTCGTACGTCTCTCTTCCAAGATCTATTGTCCCTACTCGCTCGTCCAAGCTCCGCCTCTCGCGCTCGGGCCTCCCAGCTGACCGCGGCCCGATCGCTGTGTAGGACACGAGCTGGCCGCTTCCTCTGATGCAGGCCGTCTTTCTCTCCGAGCTCTTTGCGCGGTTTCGGGGCCGCCGCATGGCCAACCAGCCCTCCGAGATGTTCAAAAAGGTGTATGGACAGGTGAGAGAGACTGGCGGCCTCCCCGATGACGGCAGCAGCGGTGGAAGCGGAACAAGGGGAACCAAATGCTCACCCGGGCCAACCCACAGGTCTACCGCGACGCCTACATCGTCGACACGACCGACGTCCACCGCAGCAACGGGTCCAACCGGGAGGCCTGGCTGGCCTGGCTCGACATCGAGACGCGGCGCCGGCTGCTGGCCGCCTGCTTCGTGCTTGACGTCCACACCTCGATTTACTTCGAGCAGCCGACCGAGCTGGCGATTGACGTGGCGGGCCGGGGCATCCCGCCGATCCCGCTCTCGTGCGGCACCGCCGCCCTGTGGGAGTCGTCCGACCCCGACATGTGGGCGACGGTCGCACACGCGCTCGGGACGAAATCCCGGTTCCTGTCCGAGACCATACTCAACTCCCTCACCCGGGCCAATCTGGCAAACTACGCCCCCTTTGACCGCGCCGTCTTCATGTTGACCGACTTTCTCCGGCTCCCCCGCCTGAGCAGCGGCCTGACCCCTGCCGCTGCCTCCTCCGCTGCCGCCGCCGCCGCCGGCCCGCCATCGTCCTCGGCCCAGATCGAGCGGGAGACGATCAGCTTCAGCGTCTTGTACGGGAACTGTCCCATCGCCAACACGTACCTCGCTCTTAGGCACACGCCCCTGCGCGACCTCCTGGCCGTCTCTGGCGACACGTGGGTCTTTGGCAGGAAGGTGGACGCCGCCTCCTTCTCCGAGCACCAGAAGCGGCTGGCCCAGTGGCGCGTCTCGGACAGCGCGGCGGCGGCGGCCGTGTTCGCGGCCCGCGCCATTCTGTCGCACATCCGCCACTGGCCTGATCCGGCCCGGCTGGACGGGCCCGGCACGCTGCCCCCCTCAGCTAGCTCGGCAGGCTCGGCACCGACCGGAGCTGGCGACGTGACTCTCAGCTCGGCCGCGCTCTCGCACTACTGGAGCATGTACGTCTGCGCCCTTATCTGCTGGGTGTTTGGCCGCTACTCCCGGCGCCGATGCTCCGGGCTCGAGGGCGGCCCGGCGGCGACGATCGTGGTCGCGTCCTCGGCCTCGGCCTCGACGCCCGCTTCCGCCTCTGGTGCATCCGGCGCCGGCTCCGGCTCTGGCTCCGGCTTGGTGTCTGCCTCGGCCTCGGCAGACTACTCGGCAGGCACAGACCACGGCAACGGCGCCGCCGCCATGGCCTGGCTGCGCGACATGTCGGGCCTTCTCTCGGCGAGGAATGAGGAGCAGGAGCGCCGGTCCGTCGACGCCAGCTTAGCCGTTGGGCTGGTGCGCCGCCGGCTCGAGAGCGGCTACCTGACGTGTCGGAGCAAGCTGTTCATCGAGGCGGTGGGCATGCTGAGGAAGCTGGAGTGACTAACCATCTTCTGATCGGCCGTCCTCGATTGTTGCTCTACTACCGTATCTGTTTGTTTATATTTCGGACCTGATATATCAGCCGGGTTGTCATCCCGCCCTGACGAGCGGCGAAGTCGATGGGAGCTACAGCACCGAGCGGGCGGAGAAAGCATTGCGGGTGTGTACATGTTGACTTTTTGTGATTTTCCTGATCTGTTCCTCGCTTGTATATTGGTCATGTCGTTCTTGGGCTTGAAGGCGGGTTGGTGGTTCTTGATTCGGGTTAGGCACGGGCCAGGTTGGGAAGCAAGATGTCTGTGATCTATCGAGTGTGCTTTTAGATCGGGAAAAGACGGGGCCGAGTGAAAAAGATGGCAGGACTGGGGTCGAGTGCATCGACGGCGGGAGACATGGGGAGCCTCTCGGCGAGGGGGAAGGGCGAGGCCGGGGGGGTGGATGCGGAGTGGGCCTGTGGCATGTATATCACGCGACGGATCTGATTTATGGGCGCGGCATCGGTTGGTCAGGCAGGGCGGGGCCACAATGAGGCAGGAGTCGAGGTGGATTAGGATCGGGGGCGAGCGCGCAGGACATGTGATACAGCGCATGTACACACAAGAAACACATGTACAGATCATATATACAGTCATACCATACCGATACTGCCACCCTGCATCATCATCTCAGATATATGTGTACCAGAATCGTCCACTCGGCGCGAACTCGGACAAGGCCACTGTGTGACCCGAGCAGTGCAGGGTCCAGGGTCCAGGGCCCATTCCGACCGATCTTGCAAACGGGACGCGGGTTCGAGTCGACGCGAACTTGGGGAGAATGGCGCGTCTCCCGGATCCTGCACATTGATGGCACGCACCGTCTGTTCTCCAAGTTCGCGTCCAGTTTGCGTCGAGGCGTGCCATCCGCGTGCAAGATCTGGGGTACGCGCCGCGCCATTCTTCTGAACTCGACGCGTACCTGAAGGGGCTTTGCGTGCCCTGGCCCGAGGAGTGCAGGGTCCGGCCGGAACGCATTCATGCGGGCAACAGTTGGAGGGATTCAGTTGGAGAGAAGGGGTCGCCAGCAGGGACCACAGGACGGATCCGGTGTCCAGTTGCGGAGGGGGGGAGGAGGGACATGGGGGAGGGGGGCATGGGACCGGGAGGAGAGCCAGGGAGACAAGGGTTTATTTTATTTATCGGTTTTCTGCTGCCTGCAGCTGCGCCGCCGCCCCCGAGTGGGGACGTGTCGCCAACCAGCCCGAATATGACGGACAATGAAGCCCTGCTCGGGCCCGCGCCCGCGACCGCGACCGCGATTGAGCGGCCAACAGCTGGTCGGTCTTTTTCTCCTGGCTGGTTGGCTGGCTGGCGGGCTGGCTGGCTGGCCACCGTGTTGCGCCTGGCAGCCGACAGGGGTCCAGTCCTCGGTCCTCGCAGTAGCGCATCGCGGCAGCAGCAGCGGCAGTTTCTCACTTTCTCACCAGCTGGGGGAGCTTGGGCTTGAGCAAGGGTTGGTCCAGGTCCAAGCCGGCCCGAGCTCAAATTAGCCCCGGCCTCAACATGGATCTGGACATTGCATCCCATCACTCCGAATCCGACCCTGACGCTCGCTCGTCCGCTCGGCTAATTAAGATGGGCGGCGGCGGCAGCGGCAGCAGCAGCAGCAGATACAACACCAGGAACAGCTTGGCAGCGGTGGATGGGGCTACCGCGCTTATGTAAGAGAGGACCGGCAATGGCCGGCCGGCTGGCTGGCTCTGCCGCATTGCATTGGTTGAGGACGCCGAATTCACCGCCTGCATGCGGCATTGGCGATCGGTCGATATGAAAGTTCCATCGAGAGATGAAGGGATGCATGCGGCAGCAGCTGCTGGTGCTGGTGCGGCTGCGTGGGGACCTTGCTGGACACTTCAGGCCGCGGCGGTGTGGCTCGCATGGAAACCACTCTCTGCTGGACCGATGGCTGGACGGATGGATGGCCGGCTCGGTTGTTGAGGAGGGAGAGGAGGATGGTCCGAGGTCGAAGCAGTCTTGATTTCGCTGGGATGACTGCAGTAGCAGCAGTCTGCCCTGGGCAACCGGCCCTGGACTGGGCATGCCCGCGGGCTGGCGTCGAGTCGAGAGCGTGCATGCGTTGGTGCGTGGGTCGTGGTGTGTGGTGCGTGGTGCGAGGCTCGCGAGGGAGGAGAGATAAGGGAGGGGAGAACCATGGAGATGGGATGGTATGGAATGGAACGGTATGGTATGGGATGGGATCAGGATGGGAGGGGATAGCCAGACCGACGGACGGTAGATAGCTAAACTGCCTGCCACAACGGCAACCGACTGACGTTCTTGCTGCCGTGGCCGTCGGCCCCCCCTCCCTCGTTAATTTTTAGTGTTCCTCCCACGCGCCCTGCCTGTTGGACGTGCTCGGACCTCTCTCTCCCTCTCTTTTACGAAACCGAAATCCCGAGTCTTCCGTCCTTCGTCCTTTGACCTTCATTTTCCTATTGTCCTCCTTTTTGGTGCCCAGTCCGTCGGCCGAGATCCAGTCCTCGCGATCGCCTTGTTCCGCCGTCGTCACGGTTGGACCGCATTTCTCTGCGCACAAAGAAGCCCGCTCGCGCCATTCCTGGCCACCGACCCCCCCCCCGAATCTACTTGCTGCTTCCTCTTCTAACCTGTCCTCCCTGCCTCCGACCGAGTAAACTCGGTTCGTTCTCCTCCCGGACACGCGCACCCCATACGCCAGCGCATACGTGCCCTGATCCGACCGGCACCAGCACGCCCCGACCCGACTCGGGAGAAGAGCGAGCGAACGAGAGACCCGGAAGCGCGCGCGCACGCACACGCGCACGCCAGATATCCGAATTCTGGACTCGACCCGCGCGGACGAATACACAACCATCTACACGCGCACGCATACACGACCACGTCGCCATGGGTTCTTTTGTCTTCAAGTGGTGAGTTCTCACCCGGTGCTCCCCACGATTCGACACTTGGAGCCTGCGCAAACGGCCGACCGAGCCGGCTGCTGACTCGACTCGGGTCGTCAATCAATCAGGGAGCACCCGGCCGATGAGGTCTACGTGACCGGCACCTTTGACGATTGGACCAAGAGCGTCAAGCTCGAGAAAATCGACCGAGTGTTCCAAAAGGACGTCCAGCTCCGGGATGCCTCGAAGAAGATCTACTACAAGGTACGGACCGCGACATGATGCGCCCGACTCCGTGCGACCGCTGTGAATGAAGATGAAGATGATGCCGCCCGTCCCGGTTTCGCCATATGCCGAGGCCCGGCGCCATTTTGATTTGTCAATTTTGATCTCTTCCTTTTCTTATCCTCTTGGCCTTGTCCACCCTCCCCTCTCCACCCACCCGTCCCCCCCCCTGCCCCCCACCCGTTTTCGACCCCTTGGCCAATATCCGTCTCGTTGTATTGGCGCGCGCCCAGCCCTTGGGGACTCGATCGCAATTCGCCATCTCCACCGTGGATTGGGCGGCGTGAGAGGGTGGGGGAGGGACACGAGCCGGCCGCGGCTGTTGGGGGCGAGAGCGAAGCAAGAGAAAATGATGATGGGGGGCCGGTGGAGCTAAGCTGCTGCGCGACGGGAGCTGGGGGGGTCGGGGGGCTCCTCGGGGGGGGGCCGCGCGAACCGCTGCGACCCGATAAGCCGTGTTTTTTTTGCACTTGTTTTTGTTTTGGATTTGGTTCCGTTCTGGTTTTCAACTGTTTTGCCTCTTTTCTCCGCCGCCGTCTCCCCCTTCCCTCCGGCCAGTCGCACCACCGACTGCATTGCTCTCCAACCCGCCGCATTGGGTGGATCCCCTCATTTTCTTGTTTCTTCTCTCCGGCAGCAGTCCCTGTTTTGGAGCGAAGAAAGGCTGGGCCCCCAAAAAGCCCGAGTGGTCACGCTCTTTCCACCATTTTTACCAGTGGGTTGATGACGCACCGCGGACGAGTCAGACCAGAGTAGGAGAGCAGGTTGCACCCCGACCTTGGCTGGGAAAGACTGGGCTGGGACTGGGCTGGGACTGCTGGACTGGGCTGGGCCAGCTGGAGTTAGCACCGCCCGCCCGCTGCCACAGCCCGACCAGGGGTGCCGCCACCACTTTTGGCTGCCGCTCTTCTCCCTTGCTCCTCTCCCTCCCTCTTCCCTTCTCCATTTCCCCCGACCGAAACACATTGTGCGAGGGCACCTCCATCAAGCCCAAGTTATTTCCCCTCCTTTTTCCTTCCACCATCGACTGATTGATTGCCCCTTTGCATCATCTTCCCTTCCCATCTTGGCCTGCCCGCCTCGCTGACCTTCCTTCCCAGTTCGTCGTGGACGGAAACTGGATAACGAACCAGTCGGCGCCACAAGAGGCTGACGAGGGCAACAACGTCAACAACGTCCTGACGCCGGAGAACATCAGAAAACCATCGGCCGCGACCAAGTCAGACCAGGCCCGAGACGAGACCCAGTTCGCCGTCGCCGCAATCATGTCTTCCTCGGTCGGACCCAATGCCACCACTGCCGGCCTCGCCGGAGATGTGCCGCCGGTCAACCGCAAGGATGAGACCACGTCCGACATGCCGGGTCGATTCCCCGAGACGCCGGCCGCCGAGGTGGACAAGCCCGTGAGCATCAATCCGCTCCCCGCCACGGCGGGCGCGGTCAATCCCATCTCGGTCGCCCCGGGCCAGCCGCTGCCCGCCATGACCACCACCGGCGACGGCATCCACGAGCACGTCAAGCTGGACAAGGACTCGTACGACAAGGCCGACACCCTCCCGGCCCTGGATGACCTGTCGTCTTTCTCGCCCTTCCCGACCGACCCCGCTCCCGAGTCGGGCGGCGGGCTGGCCGGCCTGGACGGCGGCCTCGCCACGTTGAGCACGGTCGGCCCCGACGCCACCACGGCCCAGCTGGCCGGCAAGGTGCCCCTGGAGTCCAAGCTTGCCGCACACGACAGCCACGCGGAGTCGTCCAAGGAGACTGGGGGTGGCAGCTCGGCGACCGCCTCCGCGGCCGCGGCCGTGACCGCCGCCTACACCTCGGCCATGGCGGCCGGCAGCGCCGTCGCGGAGAGGATGGGCCCCTACGTCGACCAGGCGGCCGCCAATCTGCCGGACTCGGTCAAGCACGCGATCCCGGCCTCGATGCAGTCCGCGCTTCCGACCTCGACCCAGTCCGCCCTGGCGGTCGAGGCCAAGGAGGAGAAGATCGAGACCGTGTCGGCCGAGGTCCCGGCCGAGGTCCGGGAGTCGATCGCCGAGTCCGGCCGGGCGCCCGAGGCGGCCGCCAACACGGAGGCGGTCGAGGCCAAGAGGGAGATGGAGACCGAGCTGCTTCAGGAAATCAAGCCGGCCGGGGAGGAGTCGAAGACTGCAGAGAAGGAGAAGGCGGCTGTCGAATCGGGGGAGTCCAAGAAATCGGTCTTCGGATCGGACGAGCCCAAGAAGTCGGTCTTTGGATCGGACGAGCCCAAGAAGTCGGTCTTTGGATCGGACGAGCCTCAGAAGTCGGTCTTTGGATCGGACGAGCCTCAGAAGTCGGTCTTTGGATCGGACGAGCCCAAGAAGTCGGTTTTCGAATCGGACGAGCCCAAGAAGTCGGCCGTCAAATCGGAGGAGCCCAAGTCGGACGCAGTCCACACCTCCACCCCTGCCGCCTTCTCCGCTGCCGCCCTCTCCGCTGCTGCCCCCCCCACGGCCACCCTCCCCACTGCCTTCCCCGATGCTGCCCCCATCACTGCTGACGCCCCCGTCGACAACGCCATCGCCGCCCCCGTCGTGGTCAAGAAGCCCGAGGAGCCAGAGGTCAAGCCGGCCGCCCCCGTGGAGACGGCCGCCAAGCCTCCCGCTCCCGCCGTCAATCCGCTGCCCAAGCCGGCGGCGAGCACCAACGGAGCCGCCAACAACAACAGTGCCTCGGATGGGGACCTCGGCACCGCCGCCGTCGCCGCCTCGCCCCTGACGGACACCGCCCATAGCGACAAGGCCAAGACGGAGGAGTCGGGGAACGGGTCCGGCAGCCTCAAGAAGAAGAACCGCATCAGCGTCATGTTTGGCAAGATAAAGCAGAAGTTCTCGCCCCACAAGTCGGCATCGGCGACGGGGAGTCACGCCACCACTCCGACCGAGTGATGGCGCTGCGCGCTGCCGCTGAGGAGAGTCTGGATCAGACCGACTGTTGGGTCGCGTCGTCTCCTTCGGCTTGCTCGTATCGTATCGCCTAGGCTGGCATCGCATCACCTCGGGGAGTACTTCCTATCCTAGTCTGGGCTTGATTTTCGCCTCCTGTTCGGTCTCTCGGGGATGCACGGTTTCTGCCCCATCACTGTCGGTCATGACCCTGTTATTACTGGTCAGTCGGTGTGGGGGCGGATACTGAGTTGGTGTTGAGTGGGGGAGGCGGGGAGGAGGGAATGAAAGGAAGGCGGGAAGGGGAAGGACGGAGGGATGGAAGAGGTGGGAGTGGAGGAGAAGGGGTGGTGCCGGGCCTTGATACTACCAAGGGCGGTCGATGGTGGAATACCAGAGTAATTAGTCGACATTGCTTGGAGTTATCAATTGTCCAAGTCATGTCTGCCAGACCGGCCCGCTAGTTGGTGAGGGGGCCTGTCTTTTCCAACCTCTGGGCCGGATCAGTGATGCAGCCGCAGCTCCGGCCAGAATCGGGACCATCTCGCTCGGTCTGTCTTTGGCACATCAGTATCTACGTGCTGGGGAAGTGTGGAAAGGTGAGAGATTGAGGCGCATAAGTAGTAGTAGTTCGTTCGCAGCTGAGGTTGGGACGTGGTCTGGTCGGGGTGTATAGCCCGTACGGAGGTGAGAGCTGGATATGTCGGCTATCAAGATCGACGACCTCCGCCCCTGAGAATGAGGACCTCCACCATTGAGGCCGAGCATCCGTGATTGCCAGCTTTTCCAGAGGTAACACGAGCCAGGGAGGCGGTCCGTGCTGGACAAGTGTGCTATCTTCCTCCCCGCTCACACTCTGGGCGGCCGTAGTAAGCCGGGAAGCTAGTATGGTTCGATTGGGAGAGGGGGGTCTTCGCCGCTGAGATCGTGGGCCGGTGCCGCATGTCGAGCTGAGACGAACCAGGGGCAGCTTGGGCGGGATCGCCTGTAACCGCGCCCCGCTCATCCTCGAGCCATCTCTCCCAGGACTCTGTCTGGACCTGTGACCGGCACGTGTATGCTGGGAAGCGAGCATCACCCAAGCGTCAGAATCGGCCGATCTCTACGGCAGATCGTGGCCAGGACGGTATGTGCGGTTAAACGTCGGCCTAGCTGCGGCTTGGCCGGGACAGCCGTGCTACCGTGCCCCTCGCAGCCTCCAGTTATCGTTCCCAAGAGTCCAAGATGCGGCAAGTCGGCCAGGAAGCGAGCATCAGCTCGTAGTCGGAGTCGGAACTACGCATCTCTACTGCCAATATTACCACTCGGGATAGTATATAAGTCTGAGACTCGCGTGAGCGGCCACTTGGCCGGGACAAGCGTATTACCGTGTCGCCGTGTTACCGTCCCCCCCCCCAGCCTTGAGCTCTCTTCCCAAGACTCGGAGATATGACGTAATCAGGCACGAGTTCTCCCTTCTTCTCGTCATTTTCTCATTGCAAGCAATGCCAGGAGACGAGCATCACCTGAGGTCGGAGTCGGAATCGGGAATCGATATATTTACGTGCCGGGCAGAAAGATGAGCGACTGGCAGTTCAAGCCCGATAGGCAGGTGCCGCGCCACCAGAGAGTGACAACCAGCCAGCTATCTTGTAGTCAGTAATCCAAGTGTTGCGTGCCGAGCCGAACCGAGTAGAGGGACGAACCGGGGGCGGGTCGAGATGGAGGACGTGTAAGTGGAATCGCGCCACCTCCCTCCCTCGCGCCCAGTGTCGAGCCCTCCAGGCCAGGAAAAATCTGTAAGAACGGGTAAGTTGTGGTTAAGAAACGAAGATCCTTCCTGCGGCTGAATCCAACAACTTGAGCGGCATGCCAGCCCTCCTTCTTTTCTATCAAGAAAAAGGACTCGGCCGCTGCTTCCTTGGGCCTTCCACTTCCCCAACACAGGCCCGAGGTCACGTGGTGGTACGGTCTGACCTGCCTACCTCCTACCTGCCCTAGCCAGTTCCCCGCCGCCTAGCACCATGAACCGTCTCTCCTCTTGCTCCCCATCTCCCCTCCCCATCTCTTATCGCCCTTCTCTAGAGCCAACTGGGATCAATCCCTTTCGGTTTCTGCTTTTTCCTGTTTCTCGTCTCTCTCGTATCCAGTAAACTTTTCCGCCAAGTTCAAGTCATACTGGCGAATTCTCTAGCCAGCAAGGAACCGCCCCCGGCAGTCCGGGTCGAGGTGTGACTCAGTCAGCTGCACCCCTAGAGGCCGGACAGACCCGCAAGAGGGGACGGACAATGCGCCCGCCCACCTAGGCCGTGAAGACTAACCAGCTCGGCTCCGCTCTCGGCTCGACTCGCCGCTGTCTCGTCGCTTGTCGGTGCCACCAGGATAGATTATCTGACCGGGATCGAGCCAAGAGGCAGCGACTTATTGCACCCGGCAGAGGCACGATGACGTCGACGCCCCCGTTGGAGGCCTGGTTGACCCCGCCAATGCGCTCGCCGTCGTCCCAGCCGCCGTCGTCCGGCTCGAGCTTTGGTGGCCGGTCCTATTCCTCGTCGCAGCAGCAGCAGCGTGCACCTGCAGCCCGGCGAGATCAGGCGTCGGGCCGGCGCCACCGCAACCAGTCGCACCGTGTCGGCCAACTGTCCGGCGACAACACGCCCAATCCGGGAGGGCAGCAGGAGCAGGAGGATGAGGATGAGGGGCGGGAGGAGCAGCAGCAGCTCGAGCTCGTTCGCGCGGCTGGCGCGGGGGGGACCGTGAGGGGCGGCACTTCCGGCCGTCGGGGCCAGACTTCGATAACCCATCTGCTGGATTACACCATATCATCACCATGGGCTTCCCTGGTCAGCCACCCTTCGCGCCACCATCCGCGCGGTGGCCTGTTTAGGACGCCGGCATCGGCGCAGGCACCGGCAAGCCGACGGAGGCCATCTCCCATTGCCAAATTCAGCTGGACCGCGAAGCGTGTGCGTTACGTGCACGCCAACTACCGGTTCGTGGTCAATCCGCGAGGGGACTACACCACGAATGCCTCGAATGCGGACCAGGTATTCGAATGGACCGACGTGGTGCAGATTGTGGCCTCGGCCCTGTCGCAGGCGTCGAGCTGCCCGATCTGCCTGTCGGATCCGGTCGCGCCCCGCATGTCCCAGTGCGGCCACGTGCTATGCCTGCCGTGCCTGATCCGATATATGCAAACGAGCCCGTCCGTGGCCTACGACGAGTCGTGGGAAGAATCGCTCAAAGCGAGACTCCTCACGTGGCGGTGGTGTCCGATCTGCGAGGAGGCTTTCTTCAAGGGCGATGCGCGTCCAGTGCGGTTCTATGCCGGCCAGGAGAGTCCCCTGCCCAAAGTCGGTGACGATGTGATCCTACGACTGATGACGCGCCGTGCCACCTCGACCCTGGCGCTGCCTCACGGGAGCGGCGGGAGCGGCGGAGACGGCAGAGTCGGGGAGGAGCCAACGGCGCTGTGGCATTTCGACCCCAACGTGTTCGACTACGCCCGGTACATGCTTGGCACGCTCGACTACATGGAGGAGTATTACGACGACGAGATCCGCGCGCTGGAGAAGCGGGAGCAAGAGGACCTGCTTCTGTGGGGCAAGGATGGCGACTGGATCCAGAGGGCGATCAGGGAGATCAGGTCCGAGAAGGAGCAGATCCGAATCCGGGGCATGATCACGAGCGAGGAGGTGCGCCAGCTGAGAAGAGGCCCGGGAGGCCCGGGAGGCATGGGAACCTCGGGAGGTCTGGGAACCTCGGGAGGCCTGGGAACCTCGGGAGGCCTGGGAATCTCAGGAGGCTCGGGAGCCTATCGAGGCTACGGCGCCTGGGGGGTATACGAAGGATACAGAGGCCCCCCGGACTCTCCGGAACCATTGGGGGCCCCGGGACGCTACGGAGGCTCCGGGGCCTTTGGTGCTGCGGCCGAACCCCGGCTGCCGAAGCAACCCCCCGACTACTTCTTCTACGTCTCCCTGCCGCACCTGTACCTCTCGCCCCTCGACATCCGGCTAATCAAGACAAAGTACGGGAAGTTTCCCCACTTTCCATCGACCCTTCTTCCGCGGGTCGATCACATCTCCACCGACCACGTGGTCGATGACGAGTTGCGGAAGCGGGCCAAATACCTGTCGCATCTACCGAAAGGATGCTTGATTAGTTTCCTCGAGTGCGACTGGACCGGCATCTTGCCGGCCGAGATCTTGGAAAAGTACGCGCCCCACATCGAGCGGCGGCGGGCAGAACGGCAGGATAGCGACCTTAGAGCGGACCAGACCCGGATGGAGGCCGAGCGGATCGAATCGGCCCAGCTCCGCCAATCATTGGGCCTGCAGAGGGAGTCGATGAACGCAACTGGCGGCGATCTTTTTGACATCGTGGAGGGCCGATACGTGAACTCGTACGACGAAGAGGATCTGTCGGGCTGCGAGAGTCTGCTGGAGTCTGACCCGTGGGCCTCGCGCACGGTCTGGGGAACCCCGGCTGTGGCGCCGCCGCTGCCGCCGCCGGCGTTGGGCACACCTGCCGCGGCGGACCCGCGTCAAAGAGTGGCCGTCCCAGACGGGTGGCTCAATCACGTGCCGGACCTGGCCGGGACAGCGGCGCAAACGGAAGCTCTGAGAATCGACGACGGAGCCGATGATGGAGCCGACGATGGAGCCGACGACGACGGCGACAGGGGCGGGGATGAGGGCGCGGGCGGGAGCAGGGGCGGACCCAGGGGCAAGAAGAAAAAAAAGAAGAAGATTACGCTGATGAGCACGAGGGGGAGGAGAGGGGCGTGAGGGGTCAGTCAGCAAGACGGCAAGCAACCACACGGCCAAGGTGGGGGGTTCGGAGTGAAATGAGAGATGGAGGCTGCCGTTAGAGAATAAGGGCGGGAGGGGAGGATGTTTATAGCGATCATGCATGCCAGGCAACTGAGGTAGCACAGCCCGACGCGAGGAGCAGGGAGGTGATCGTGGGGGCGTGACGTAAATGATTTCACTGGCCTGCGAGAAGCTTCGACGACGTGTCTGGGATCGGGAAATGACACGACAAAGGCCCAGCGCTGGAGAGCCTTCCTCGGTTCCCAGTCAGGGTGCCATGGCAATGTAATTAGTGGTCAGAATAGGGAGGCAAGCGGTTATAAATATATAAATATATACATACGTATGCTATGTCTATCTGCATCGGTTGGCTGAGCAGGACTGGTGATCCGGGCCTTGCCGGGGCCGGGGCCAATGACTCGGGAAGTGAAGCCCAGAGGGCGCAGCGTCGTACTTGGATTCTCGCATCACAGAACGCCAGCATGTGGCCCAAGTGTAGAACGGCACGCACGGGGCCCCAGAGCCGGGCTACGTGATACTATCCGCAGCACCAGATTACGAGTCTCGATAGCACAACCCCGACATGATGGCCGGTGCAGGCGGTATCGGGTCCCTCGAGGAATCTGGCGGACCCGGCCTACCAGAAAGCAGCACCGGATCCCCCGAGGAATCTTGATGACACGGGCTGTGTAGGCAGCACTGAGTCAGTCTCCCGAGGAGTCTTGGTGACACTGCCTCCGCGGGGATCACCGAGCCAGTCCCCCAGGAATCTGGAGAACACAGCCCGATACGGGCGCCGAGTCCGGATGGCATGATCAAGCACAGACGCGCATGGCCCCGTGCAGGCATCGGGTCTCTCGAGACATTTGATAGACAACCGAGTCAGCCCCTCAGGGGATTCTCATGGTGTTGGCAGCAGGTGGCTCGAGTGGGTGAATTGCAGTCACGGCCCGAGCAGGCTCACTGTATGGATGGTATCAGATATAGGCCCGCACGCAAGCATCGGGGTTCCCGAGACATCCAATGGGCGATCGAGACAGTCCCTCGAGGAATGCTGGTGACACAGCCTATGCAGGCACCACGCCCCTTTAGGGGGTTAACAGACGCGGCCCGAGCAGGATCCGAGTCACTTATCATCTGATAGACAGCCAGCCGATATGGTCCCCGTCTCTCGAGGCACCTGGCACAGACACGACCCAAGCCAAGTACCGCCCACCCAGCCCCTCGAGGCATGCAGCACAGACTGAAGCGCAGCCTACGGCACGCACAGGATCCCCCGAGGTGTCTGTCTGCCAGACCAACAGACACGCCGCCTCCTTCAAGGCCCCCCATCACGCACAACCGTCGCCTACCACCACCAGTTACAGCATGAATAATCGGAAATCAAGGTACTACGGATATCAACCGTATGATTTTCCACCCCTCTGCACAACATCTACCCAGCCTAGTCCATACGCCAACCGACCTCGATGCTTCCTCCGCACGGCAAGCAGCAGCAGCAGCAGCACCGCGACAGCAGGGCAACAGCTGCGGCCACCCATGCCAGTCGTCGACATGGCAAGAGAATCCGCCCATCCGAGTAATCGATCGGATGGAAAAAAAGTTAAATGATAACGGATGAAGATAAGAACAAGCCGCACAAGCCCCACACGCCGCCGCCCCCTCCCCAAAACAGACCAGCCAGTCTAGCAGAAAGTCGAAAGGTAGGGAAAGAATAATCCATAAGGGGCAAGACTTCAGGCCAGGTCGGCCCGTCTTTTCACAAGCGGGGTCATCGGAAGCACGACCAGACAGCCACCGTCTCACATGCGGCGCGGACTAGAAGATCAAATACCATACCAAGCAGCCGCCGTTGCACACGCGGTGCGGACAACAGCCCGCGCATGGCACCCCCCCCCACCACCAACCGCCCCGAGACAAGGGCGGCCCTAAGCTCAGATGGCCGGACTGATCGTCAGCCGCGGCGACGAAGCGCCCTTATCGCTCTCCTCAGAGTCGTCGTCGCTCGGGGCTCGGCTCTCGTCCTGGTTCAGATTGCGGCGGCTCTTTTGCATCCACGACTTGACGCCCCCGATCAGACCCAGCGTGTACCCCGACAGAAAGTCGTTCATGCCCGGCACCACCGGCATCGACACGGACCGCAGCGACTGCGGACGCGAAGGCGTGACGTCTCCCCGGGTGCTGCCGCCGCCGCCGCCGCTGCCGCCGCCGCCGCCGTGAGACGACTGGCCCGACCGCCGCGACGGGCTCTGGGATCGACTCGCGGGCCAGAAGGCCCGCAGTTCGCGGCTGAGCTCCTGTCCGGTCGTGGTCCAGTTGGTGCGGATGTTATCGCGCAGATCCTGGACGTGGCGCTTCATGTCGATCTCGTTCTTCTTGAGCCAGCTGACGTTGAGCTCCTGGCGGGAGGCGCCACGCTTGAACTGGCGAGCAATGTACTTTTCGTAGTCGCGCACGATCCTGTCACGAGTTATGGAATGTTAGCAGGCCGCTGCCTGGATGCAGCTCCAGCTCTCTCTATCCCTGTCCGCGTGCAGCAGCGCTCTCGGGCGCGGGCCGGCTGGGTCTCACTTGGTGATGATTCCGGTCGTGCTGACGCCCTCGGTCCGCTGCGTGACGAGGAACTTGCCGGCCTCCTTGATTGGGCGGTAGATGTCGTCGCCCTCGTCGGCGCCATAGGGAATGTCGTCGTGGGCGACGTAGTCGATCCGGCGCTCCTCGAGGAACTCGTTCGTGACCACCCACGGGCAGTCCTCAATCACCTCGTCGACCCATCGACAGTGGCGGATCGTCTCGGACCGCTCCTCGGCCGAGAGCACCGTCATGCCCTTGCGCTTGTGGGTCTCCTCGTTGCCGGTGACCCCAACGAGGAGGTAGACTTCGGGGAAGGCCTTTTTGGCCTGTTCGAGCTGGCGCATGTGTCTGGGTGGGAGGGGGGTCGTTAGCCGGTCTGGTTTTCCCCTCAACTTTTCCTTTCCTCTTCATCTATTTTTCATGTTTTTTCTGAGGGGATGGACTGACCCCAGGTGGAAGAGGTCAAAGACACCGTCGGCGTAGATGCGGACGGGCCGCCCCGTCGGGGGCGGGTTCGTCCTGTACCCGACTGGGTGCACAAGCTGGCCTATCGGGGGAGGGGGCATCACGACCGACGACCTTCCTCTCTCGTGGTCATCGTCATCATCATCTTCGTCATCGTCGTCGTTGCCCTCATCGGCAGCAGCGGCGGCGGCGATGGAGGCGGCGGCGGCAGCGACGCTGCCGCCGCCGCCCCTCCTCCTGCGGCCGACGCGCTCCGCAATGTCGACACTAGCCTCGGTGGTATCGCTAGGCTCGCCGGGGTCCAGCGCGTGGCTGGTCGGATTTCCGGATGCGGCGGACGCGGCAGACGCGGCGAGGGAGGATGAGGAGGCCGGCACGGCCCCGACGCTGCCCCGCTGTCTCTTAGACGGGTGGGCACCGGCGCCGTCGGACCTGCGGTGGTGGTGGGTGCGGGTGGCGGCGGCCGCCTCCGGAGCGGTGGTGTCGCCATCCTCGCCCGAAGCGTCACGGGACGATGCCTGCAAAGCGACAGACTGGTCCATCATCACGTCGGCGCCGCCATCGTTGGCAATGGAGACATTTCGCTTGCGCTTGCCCTGGTTATTGGAGGGGGAGCCCATCTCTGCTGTCACAGCTTTGCTGCTGCTGCTGCTGTTCGGGTTAATGGGAGGCTCAAGGAATGTCAGCCTGCACTTGGATTGAGGTTGTGGTGTCGTGTTGTCGTCTGCGGACCGGCGCCCTTTTAGGTAAGATGAGCAGGATCCGCAGGATGTACAGGAGGGAGGGTGTTTCCGCAGTGAGGAAGGTCCAGCAAGATCGCGGTCAGATTGCGGCCATGCGGCCGGGAGTGGAGGGACAGGAGAGAAAGCTTGGCCTGGGTTGGCCAAGAGGCGGCGGGTGGTGATGGAGATGACGACAAAGGTTTCACGTGCCTGCCCTCGACACCGCGAGTGGCCTGATGCTGTGGTCCGTGCCGACCAAAAAAAGGGGACGAGGACCGCCACCGGCTTTAGAAACCCCCCCTAAAAAAACCTGTCTTTGGCCCGAGAGTCGGGCCTCCCGTATTTCGCTTTCTAAGGAGGACCAGTGAGTGACGCAAGGACTCGGCGAGAACAAGATCTGTCCTCGACGGGGCGGCCAGCTGGCCGGATGGGATTAGATTAATTCCGCCGCCGCCCGCCCGCGTCATGCGCGCCCCATGCCCCTACTACGTCTATTGCGCAAAAGCAACGACACGGGGCACGAGCCAGCCCGCCAGGCTCGCAAGCCCACCACTGCGGGACGAGAGTGTCCGAGATGAGAGGACAGCCAGGATGTACGCGAGTACTCGAGTCGAACGTGTGTGCGTATGTTTTTAAAATGAACCCAAGTCGAACGGGAGTGAGCGGCGGCGGCCGGCAGTGGTGTTTTTTTGGGGGCCGCGTCCCCCCCGCTTCCCCCCAGCCCAGGGAATGGCCGCCACAGAGGTTGGGGAGGATGTCGATGCTCAGAGCTCAACTCCGCAGTGAGAGACACGGGAGAGAGAGCACCAGCAGAGGTCAACGATCGGAGCTTGATTCCTGTTGTAAGGAATTAGAAACCGGGACGACCCAGTCGCCGCTTCCACAGTTGCTGCTCCTGAGAGCTGGACCAGCCATTGCTGCCAACGGCCGTCCCATCCCGCACCTCTCTCTATAATCAAATCATCCCAAGGGGTATCCGGTCCGATCCATCCGTTTTTCCGTATCCGTGACGCCGCGCCCGCTCTTGGTCAAAACAAGGAGGGGCGGAAAAAAAACACCCCCCGAGGCCTAGCCTACTACGCATAGTTCCTCCCCACGGACAGCACCCCCACCGGCCCGCTCGAGAACGACGCGTGGCTGGCGTGCATCCCTTCGCCCTCCTTGACCACCCCCCACGCGATCCTCCTCCCCGCCACGGAGGCGTCTCCGCCACGCTCATGCTCGAGGGGGTGCGCCCGCGCGCTGATCACGGCCGAGCATGCCCCGCCCCGCAGCACCAGCGGGTTCGCCGTGCTCTGGCCGAACCCGGCCGCGGGGACCGGCTGGGCCCGGCGCAGTCCCAGTCCCACGATGACGAGCGCGATGGCGACGAGGATGGCGAGCAGACCGGCCAGAGCACCTGGGACGAGGGCCAGGGCAGCCAGGGCAGGCTCCTCCGGGCCGCCGCTGCCTCCGTTTCCGCCAGCCATTGCCGCTGTCGTCGTCGTTGTCGTCGTTGTGACGGCGACCAAGGACTGGCTTAGCAAGAGGGAGGCAGCCGCAAAGAGAATCATGAGCAGCCACGACCACGGCCGCGGCAGGGTAAGGTACAGGCTCGGGATCTGCTCGCCGATGGGTCGGCCCGAGGTGACCCGGAGCGGGATGCCCCGCCGGCCTCCCGCCTTCGGCACCGCGGCGGCGGCGAACTGCGAGAGCTCGTGCGACAGGAAGTAGGTGGACATGTGGGCGTTGGTGACGAAGTACAGGCCGGCAAGGATGGCCTGGGGGAGCGCGGCGATGACGGCGAGCCCGCCACACGATGTGCCCGGCGAGAAGCGGAGGAGCATGCCGGATGTGAGACGGGAGCCGCCCCCCAGGGGGGAGACCGCCGTCGAGGACGAGCCGTCCTGGGGCAGGGCCGTGGCAAGCGCTGCGATCGTGAGGGCGGCGGCCACCGCCCAGGCGACGATCCACAGAGCCCACCGGCGCGGCGAAACGGCCTGGGCCCACCTGAACCCGGACGGGACCCAGTACTTTGCAGCGCCGAAATGCCACCCGCCGCGACGAATGTCTGCCTTGGTGACGAGGCACGCGCCGGCCGTGACCCGGTCAGGCGCCTGGAGGAAGGTGGCGAGCGCGTCCCCGACCGAGGCGAGCGGCTCGAATCGCGATCTGGTCATGACGACGACGAGGGCTAGGACGGTGAAGAGGTCGACGAGGGCGGCGGCGCCCAAGATGGGGCCGTTTGCGGTGACCTGGCACGCCAACGGGCCGGCAGGATCGGCAGGGTCATGCTGGGCCGCGACGAGGTGCGAGACCGATATTATGGAATTATACCTGAGCCGGATCTCGCTCGTCAGTCCACGCTCAAGGGTACCGAGAATCCAGCCCCAGAGATAGAATATGTGCGGCCGGGAGCTTACATTATTTGGCCGCCGACGGCCATGAGCGTGATGCAGCTCAGCGCGACGACCCTCCAGCTCGAAATGGCGGCCAGATTCCTGCCCGAGGGGATACCAATGTCCAGCCACCGGCCGGATCCATGGGCCCGGTCGAGTTCTCCCCGGGTGGGACTGGTGAGGACCTGCAGGACATAGTTGGCGCCCGCGATAGCGGCGACCCCGAACATGGCGGCCAGGGTGAAGAGACCGCGGGCAATGGTGTACGCCCGAGAGCACGGCCCCGCGAAGATGACGGCTCGGCCCGCATTGCCCGAGACCGAGGAGGTGGGGGTCGGCGAGGACGAAGAGGACGAGATCGTGACGATGAGCCCTACCAGAACGATCATCAGGGCGAAGAAGGCGATCAGGCAGTTGAGAGCCACGCCGGCGCGCCACCCGGACGCGAGGATCCGCCGCGCACTCGAGAGCGGCGGCGGCCCCCGCGGCGACGGCGGACGTGGCGTTCCGGAGGACCCGCCGAGGATTCGCTGCTCGTCGTCGCCTTCCGGGTAAGGCTCGGCGTCAGGCTCGGCGTCGGCGTCGGCTCCGAACTCGCTGGAGGCGGGCGAGTAAAAGTTCGGCCGCGCTCGGGCACCGCGGCGTGCAGATGCGGCGAGCAAGGCCGGATGGGGCGCGGCAATGACCGGCATGTCCATGCCGGTGGGCCGGCGGTGGTGGTGGTGGTTGTTGCGGTAATGGATCGGCATCGCGACCGCGACGTTGAACGTGGTGGCGCTGTCGATCGAGGACGGCCCAGTGTCGGCGCGCCGGCGTGCGAGCGTCTCGGGCGTCTCGCCGCGGAGAAAGTTGCGAACATAGTCGGGCACGATCGAGGCGAGCGACGTCGCCGTACCGGGCCGGCGCAACGAGGCAAACCGGCCGGACGACGGAGGCCTCAGCGGCGGCAGCGGGAGTGGCGGCGGCGGCGGCGGCCCCAACGGGCTGGCGAGGTATGAGTATCGGAATGAGGAGACGGCGGAGGAGGAGGAAGTGGGGTGGTGAAACGGCCATTGCACCGTATCCGGCTGGGAGACGGCCGAGACCGAGTCCACGTCCGAGGGTGTGGCGGACGCGAGGTGAGTGAACGGAATCTGCAGCTGAGAGAGCCTGGGCATATATATATTCATGTGAGTTATTTGCAGCGGGGCCACCACGCCGAGGTCGTAAACTCACCTCTCAACCCTCCTCACCGATCCGTTGGCGTCCCAGGTATATCTATACGGCGCCTGCCCCGGGACTCGTGACGGAATCACGACGCCCTCCATCCCGAGCTGGGCAGCAGCAGCAGCAGCAGAGAGAGAAGAGACAAGACGTCTGTCGGCAGGTGGACGACGACGACGCTGGAGTGTGCGAAGGACAACGACGACATGTGGCAAGTCAAGGTCGGAGAAGATTCGCAGCAGCAGCAGCAGCAGGCAGCGGCGGCGAGTCGTATCAGGGAAATAGGCGGGGAAATAGGCGGAGCAGGGTGGGGGGGAGTGGAGTGGATCTGCGTCTCAGGGCCGGAAAGCAGAGGACGGCAGGTGGGGTGCAGCAGGGCCGAGTTCGCGCCGGCGCTGTTCGAGTGTGGGCCAGCTAAATCGGACCCCGAGCTGTGTGTTCTGTCCCGTCTGAAATCTTCTTCTTCTTCTTACTCTGCTCCGGCATGACACGCTGAGGAGGAGGATGAGAAAGAGATGCCGATGGCTGCTCTCCCTCTGGCTCGCGAGCGAGCGAGCGCAAGCAGGAAGCGGGGGGGGGGAAGAAAAGAAAAAATCGAAGAGCCGGATTCGTCGAGAGGGACGGGCAGGCGGGGCAGGCCCGATTTAAAATCTTTCCTGCGACGGGGCATATAGATAGATGGCTCCGGACCTGGCACTGGGCAGAGAGGGAGGCCTTAATCCGGGGTGGAGTCAAATCCGCCGAGGGACTACGGACTCGCTAGGCGGCGGCGGTGGTGGTGGTCAGACCGCGGCCCCCGCGATGGATGCGGAACAGACTGGAAATTTCCGATTCAATTGTTTTTACAAAACCACTAGCAGCCACGAAAGACCAACTGAAGCAAAGAAAAAGGACATGCGGAACTGAAGCCGAGAAAAAAAGGGGAGCAACGACGGCAAGGCATGAAGACGGGGAGATGCTGCGGCGTCTCGCAGAGCCCCCCCCACTTGGACGTCTCGAAACGGCACGCCTAAATTTGGCAACCCTCCTATCATCATCCATCCATGCGTCGATGAAGCCAGCCCCGGTCCGGCCCCCTCCCCCCAGTCCCCCAGTCAGGGCCCTAGTCACCCGCCTCGCCACGCGTCACGGCCTCTGTCCACGGCCGGCTTCATGCAGCCTCCCGCCTTTCGGCCAGTTTTCCGTTTGCGCGTCTTTTTGTCACGATACGTGTGCCGCGCCGGCGCATGCGTGTCGGTGGGCGAGCGCGCAAGCGCGTGTGCGGGTTGGCTTGATGGGAAATTCGACCGAGAGCCTACCTGACGGGCGGCGGCAAAAAGAATTATATATGGGCGGCGGATCGAGAGGAAGCATGGGTGCCCATAGCGCGGTGATGCGAGAGGGAGCAGCTCCGGGATCAGACATGAGCCCGAGGCTAAGTAAGAGTAAGAGCTTGCATGAGGGATGAGGGGGAGCAGCAGGGTCAATCAAGCACGCAGATACGGTAGAGCATCCTCCTTGAATAAGCCCCATCATCGCTGCGACCAGGGGATCCGGCCGGACCAGAGATCCCCAGAGAAGGTGGGAAAAAAAACCGGTCGATTTCATGCAGCGGCGGACTGCGCAGCGCGGGTCGGGGGGCGCTCCACTCGGGATGCTGCTGCTGCTGCTTCTCAGTCAGCAAGCACATGCACAGACAGACGGCGGGCGGCGGCGCGAGCGTATGCTTGCCCCCCGATATGGCATTCCTCTCTTCGGTTTTTTCCCCGAAAAGGCCACGGTCGCGCGGATTCGGTTTAGCGGGGGGCGAGCTGCTGGCGCCTTCATCCCGGCCGTCGCCGCCGTCGCCGCCGCTGCCCCCGCTCGGACGCGGCGGCCCTGCATGTCGGACCGGACTTGAGGTACTCATAGTCATCGCCAAGATCTGTAAGGATCTATATGAGCCTTGCAGGAGTGAGGAGGGGGCAAAGGGTCCCTGGCCGAGGCGGGGGCGGACGGGGCCAAGTCCACTAACCGGCTGAGAGATGGACAGCTACTGCGGCCGGATATATTTGTACACCTGCAGGCAGGTTAGGAGAAGTGAGCGATGAGCGATGCTTGCTGCATGCGGCGTCGTCATCTTGTTTTTTCTGCCGACCGGCGGGGGCCATTGTTGCTCGACTCGACTCGGCTCACACCATTCTTCTTTGTATTCTCTGCCTCGTGCCACAACTCTGCGCCTGATTCTCTCGGTTAGGGATTGCAATCCGGTCTGTCTGGCGGCGCGTTATACAGAAAACGGGTCGGAACGGATGGGCGCCTCGGGTGGTGGCGACACCACTGGCTCGCGCCGGAGTGTGCGGCGTAACTCGCTCTCGCCGGAGCGCGGGATGGCTGCTTCTCGCCGGAGTCCGGAGCAAAACGGCCGCGCATGGGGGTTCTGGCCCGGGCTAGTGGATGGGTGCGTGGACGGGGGTGTGTGTGTGCGTAGGCGCGTGGGTGTTGCGTGTGAAAGTTGGGGTCCGAACTTGGGTCGGGCTTCCGCAGAGGTCGGCCCACGTGGTGAGTGGGATGATGGTGGGTGGCATGGGGTGGTGGCATGTCGTTCGTTCGGCGCTTGATAGCGTCGTCGCCGTCGCCGTCGTTTCGTTGGGGGCCATCAACATTGCATGACATCAGTTGACGACTGTTCCCTGGCAACCGGCCAAGAGTTTGGCAGGAGGAGCGTGTGCGTGGCGGAAACCGGATGATGCAGGGAAATGATAGATGGCAGATGATGCAATCGCGACTTCTCGGACGGTCTCGAGCCTGCTCCGTTGTGAGGTGCGGATGGGGTCGGATGCAGGCCAACAACGTTGCGCCGTTTTTATTCAAGTTCGGCTAAGGCCCAGCAGCAGCTTCGGGCGGGCGCTCCGCCGGGGCTTCCGGGGCATTTGGGGCGACCAAGTCCACAACGAGCCCCCCCTCCTTGACGGGCTCCTTCTCGGCGCCGCCCCCCTTGGCCGGCTCCTTCTCGGCGCCGTCCCCCTCGGCCGGCTTCCCGCCCGGGAAGCGCGTCCCTCTGTCCTTGATCTTCTTTTTCTTTTCCACCTTCTTTTCCGGCCTGTTTTCCTCCGGGTAGGCCAGGACAGTAAGCTCCTGCCACTCGGCCGAGGCCTCGTACGCGGCCCTGATGGGGTCAGTGAGGTCGAGTATCGCTTTGGTGACGGCGGGCTTGAGCAGTTGGGGCGAGAGCTGAGCGGGCGCGCAGGGGGTTAGACATGCCGTGTCGTGTTTGCAGAAGGGGAGGGGGATCAGGATATCAAGGCTACAATGTCTTGTCTGTAATCCTCGTGCAGCTTCTCGATCGTGCTGTAGACGAGATGGTCCTGCCCGGCCTTGCGCTCGACCACAAACTCTCGCCGGCCCTTGAGGGCGGACGCGGGGAGAAGCACGAATTCGACAAAGGCCAGCAGGCCGTTTTCCTCCACAACCATGGGCTTGGCAACCGCCGACTTGACCTTCTTCCTGATCACGTCGGGCGGGTCCAGTAGCTCGATCTTGCTGTTGGGATCGCTGGAGCTCATCTTGCCACCCTGCAGTCCGGGGACCATCTGTGCGCCCCAGGCCCGGCCATGCCGGCCACGTCAGCCGCGCCCGCCAGGCGGAGCCTTCTCCAGGGGGCAAAGCCTTCTCCGGGAGGGGCTGGGCTCGTACTGAAAAACCATCGGCCGGCTGGCTGGCTAGCTGCTACTGACCGAATTGAGGAGATGTGCGCGCGGCCGGTACCCGAGCTTTGGAAGCCACTCCTTGGACGCGGCAAAGAGCTTGCGCTGGTCGCGGCCGCCAAACTGGACGTCCACGTCGAGGTGCTGCTCATCCAGGACCTGCATCAGGGGGTAGATGAGGCCGCTGAGCGGCGGGTTGTCACTGGCCTTGACGATCTCGGCGCCGGCTTTCTTCCTGGTGGCGGGCCGGTCAGTCAGTCAGATGGGCCGGTCCGGTCAGTCGATGGGCCGGGGTGGTGTGGTCGGCCAGACTCACGCGTCGTGCTCCGAGGTGACGGCGGCCAGTCGGTAGAGGTCCATGACGTATTCCGGCTTTTTCTGGTACGAGGACCCGAGCACAAAGGTCAGGTTGTCGGTGGAGACACCGACGGCGGCGAGGATGGCCGTGATGGCGAACTTGTACCACCGGGACCGGTACTCGACCAGCTCGATCGGGGCCTTGAGGCTGTCGAGGAAGGCATGGATGTCGGCCAGCAGGATCTTGACCTCGCACTCGGCCGCCAGCAGCTGCGCGATCTTGATCGCCGGGCAGAAGTATCCGAGGTGGGGCTTGCCGGTGGGAGTGGTGCCTGCGAGAGGGGGTCAGGCTCCTCCTGCCGATGATGGGCGAGGGCGGGTGCGAGGCGAGGGCGAGGGGAGGGCGAGGCAGGAGAGGCAGGAGAGGCAGGAGAAGATATCGGTCTCGTCCGCATACCCCAGTAGACCTAAGGTCGTCGGATAGTCAGCGGTGCCTGCTCGGCTGTGGCGGGGTACATGGCTTGCCTTGAGATTCCGCTCGGGGAGGATTTTCTCAATCAGGTCGAGACTCAGAACCTCGTCAAGATTTTCGGTAATCAGGGCCAGCTTCGCGGCGGGGTCCATGATGGGCAGAGGGACTCGATTGGCGTGGGAGCGCGGGTGGAATATCAAACGAGCGCCAGGATAGATATTGGGGCTGGTGGGGCTGGACCGCACCCCACCTATGAGTCATTCCACAGGCACGCGGGCGAGGCTTGTGGTTGGTGGGATGGCGATGGCGCGGCAGAGGGCTCGCAGCCGGCTGTCGCCAGCTGTCTATACTCTAACCGGACCCAGCCGCACCAGTCACCCCAGGAGATTGTTCGACTGTCGGCGGTGGGATTTTCGAGAAGCATTGGGCTAAGATCAGAATAGGGTCTGGAGGTTTCCAAGTCGTAGTCGGACCCATTGAGGTGGCCGCTGGGGCTAGGGCGGAGGAGGGTGCGAGATGAGGGCTCGACCCCGTCAGGGCTGCCCTATCAAGAAGATGGCCGCCGTACAGGAGGGGCGCGGGATGAGGGGTGGTGATTGAATATCGCCAGGGCTTCCGCTGCCCCAGCAAGACGGCTTCCCGGTCGGACGGTCGGACGGTCGGACGGTCGGACGGTGCGAGACGAGTAGTGGTGTCCACCCAGCACGCTGGAAAAAAAAGGAGGCAGATTTCTACGTGGCATGGCATCGGCGTGGGGGCGCAAGACTGGATTCTGGCCTCTCTTTGTGAGTATAGTCTCCCTGGCCCTGACTGGCCCTGACTGGCCCTGACTGGCCCTGACTGGCCGGACGGAGTCATGGGCCTTGCTCAATCTCTTGAATCATCTCGGCCGACGGCCCTACTGCGGCATGTGCTCAAACGGCTTCTCGAGGTGCTCCTGGCAAAACGGAAGCTTGCCGACGGTCCAGATCTCGGTGTCCTGTGATCGATTGGGCGACAGCGGTCGTGTTGGTCAGCCACAGCGCGCTCGTTCCCATTCTCTCGCTGTCAATCTCTCTTTTGCGTACCGGCTTGAGTTTCTTCTTGATCTCGGAATCGAGGGTGCCGCCCTTGAGGGCGATGATCTCGGGCGCGGCGTCCGGATCGTGCGCAATGGGCGATCCGCACTCGGGGCAGAAGATGCGGTGCACGGCCTTGCCGGACGAGCCCAGGCCGGCCCACGACTTGGTCAGGCCGTTGATGGTGAGCTTGTCCTTGAGGACGACGCAGACGAGGGCTATCGGTGGTTGGCCGGGCGGGGGCGTGGTCAGCGGAGTCGCGGTAGGGGGTGGGAGGGGAGAGAGCAGGGGCCCCGGGAGGAGAAAGGATAGTAGGGAGGGGCGAGAAGGGCGAGAGGAGCGAGAGGAGCGGGAGGGGCGGGGAGGGGGGGTGAGAAAGGAGGGGGTGGCCGAGCCATCAGGGTGCGAGCCGTCAAGGTAGCGGCCGGAGGGAGGCTCGGGAGATGGGAGGACAGCAGCGGAGCGCAGGCAGGCAAGCAGGCATACAATACGTCGACCCGCTCTGACGCTGGCAGTCGTCGCAGTGGTCATACCCGACCAGGAGCGGCGCGTCCATGTCGACGGTGTAGGTGACGGCCTTGCAGAGGCAGTGGCCGGTGAGAGTCATGATTGCAGATTATGTTTGGATCTCGGGTGCGAAGTGATGATTTATTTGCGGCGAAGAGTCGGGAGAAATTGTCTGGCAGGTAGAAAAAAAGCAGCGCGTGGGCAGGCGGGAGGGACAGAACGGCAGCTCTCCGACGACGACGAGCGGGGTAACTGACCCGCATGATTGTGGGGCGGGATCGGCTGCCGAGCCTGCCGGGCCAGATGGTCTTGAACCGTGCCCACGAAGGAGCAGGACGAGGAGAGATGGCGGGAATGATTATGACTACCATGTCAGCTGGATATCTAGAAAACCCCCCTCATTATGGAAACAAGTTAAAAAAAACCAATTCATCAAACTGTATACTTGATCTTTTGAAACCATCAAAAAAGTTATAATGGCTCCCATAGAACCTTATATATAGATTGGTGTCCGCAGGATTCGAACCTGCGCCCATTGCTGGACCGCGATAATCAGTTTCCTGAACACGGCGCCTTAGACCGCTCGGCCAGAACACCTGAACCAATTGTTGAAGATGACAGACATGCGGGGTGCTATCAGTCGAGTGACCAAGCAATTCTTATCGGCTGTCTCTGCCCCCTCGAACCCCACCGGTCCTCCGTCGGCCAATTCCGAGGCCTCACGTAGCAGGTGGCCTGCCGCGACGGCCCCGCGAACCATAGGCCGCCGCCGCAGACCCAATCTCTCTCCTTCGGCTCAGCGGTTCCCCCGGCGGCCAGACCAGGCGTGTCGGTCCGCGTGGTGGATTTAATCGTCGCTGCTCGAGCCGGACATGCCGCCGCCGCTTCCGCTGCCACGGCCTGTTTTTGTCCTTGGTCGTGCTGGATAACAACCCCATTTTTTCTTCTTTTATGAACAGACCTTGGAGATTTTGCTCTGGCCACATCCGATGGACCGCGCTGCATCACCGACTAATACGGCCGAGCGGTCCCGATCGCTCGAACCTGTGACCAAGTCCGCGGCGCGCATGCTCCCCCCCGGCTTCTCGTCATTGGCACTGCTGATATACCGGATAGGCCCTCGGCAGCGGGCGTCAGCCATAACCGTGGTCCACTCAAATCGCAGACCACCACCGCCGCATCGGTCTACTTGATCGTATTCTCCGCCATCACGCGAGCCGGCTGGCTCGGCCGGCGGGGAGGCCTTGCGCCGGGGCTCAAACCCCCACCCCCACTCGGCCGAAATCGGGTCAGATCCTTCGCATGCTGTCCGAATACACTGCACGGCAAGATCGCATCTCTCTCCTCCTTGAACAATTCAGAGGCCTCGAGTGGCTTGGCCCTGGCCTGGCCCTGGTATATAAACCCCACTCTACGACATCCCTAAAGATGAGCCTCTAATCCGAAACGTGCACCGTGTCCATCGTACCTGCCTAGGGTAGGCTAGGCCGCGACTTTTTCATCTTCAAGTGCCTTCTCCAACTCCTCCACCAGTCTCATTATCTTTCCGAATTGGAACGGAAAGTCGACGAGGAGCACAAACGGCCGCAGATCGTGCCTATTGTCGTCCGGATTATACCCGCTCAGATGAGGGGCTGGCGTCAGGATCGTCATCTGCGGCCGGGTCAGCATTCATCAAGATACAGCGCGAACTGGATGGCCGGCCTGCAGATGGCCGGCACGGTAAGGCCCGACCTTGTGTCGATTGATGGCGTAGAACCGGAAAAAGTCCATGACCGCCTTCGCAATCTCCCGCGGGGTCCGAAGGTCTTTCCACTCGCCCAGCAGCCGGGTGAAGCAGCTATACGGCCCGAGCTTCTCGATTTTTCTGAGCTTGCCAAACACCTACAATCGACGATGAGCAAATTTTCGACGATATGGTATCGCTTGCGGCCTGGTACTTACCGAGAGCTCGTCATAGGTGAGCCCCATCTCGGTCTCGTCCGACTGCACGCCGGCCGAGAGAGGCAGCAGCTCTGCGGTGGGAATGGCCATGAGGAATTCTTCCAGGATTGGCAGGTCCCACGTCTCCTTTGCCCACATTTGGAAAGCCCGCAGGTCCTGCTTCGATATGGACCCTCCAGGGACGTTAGCTGAGGTGGGCCATCGGCCAGATACAAAGTCTCATGAGCTCACCTATCGCAGATACATCTCCTGACGATGCATCGTGCAGCGCAGTTAGTTACGGAAAAAGTCGACAAGGCGGAGAGTGAAGAAAGAGAAAGGAGGGGGCCACGTATATATTTGGTATACTGGACAGCCGCGGATGATCAGCAATGGGCGAGAGCGCGTGTCTGGACAGGGAAGAAAACTGACGTATCCACGCAGCGCCTCGTCAACATTGCCAGAGGTCAGAACGAGGAGCGACGCGCCGGCTCGAGGGAGCTTCCGAGCTGTGGTGGCGAGCTGGGCAAGAGAGTAAGAGGTCACCATTCGGACCCTGTAGACGTTAGCATGAAGCGGCAAGCGTCGTCGGCGCCGGCTCCGCAATGTGGCAAAGAATGGGCCGGGATATGGTGGCGAGGAAATGGAAGGGAACAGGTAAAGAGTGGGGGCGAACACAGGATCAGAGTACGAAGAGAACGCAGAGAACGCAGAGAACGAAGAGAACGCGAAGGTGCAGAAAGGAGACGGCCTCACCGGGCCTGAACATTTTGCAGCGCAAGGTTCTCAGCCGTCGAGCCACCATCGACCGAAAACTTGGGCTGAAAATTCAACGCCTGCTCGGCAATGCTCTGATGCGCCTGGACGGCGGCGTCAATCGAAATGTCGAAATGGTGAGCGCCGATATTCTCGGCGAGGCGCCTCGCCCGGCCCCGCGTCTCGTCCGACGAGTGGACGGTACCCATATAGCACGTCGTGACTAGGAGGTTGACGATCTCGTTGGCCGTCGTCGGATCAAGATCTCGGATCCCGGTGATCCGGCGGAGGTCCGCCAGCGTTGTCTCCTCGCCAGCCTGGATCGATGCCAGCACAAGCTTTGCCATGCCCAGACATGCTATCGCCGACGACGAAGAGTCCAGCCCGCCAGAGAGCGCAATGAACCAGCCGGGCGAACCGGTCCGGACCAGGTACTGCCACAGGAACAGGGCGGTCGCCTTCCAGATCTCCTCCATCGGATTGAGGATATGCAGCTCCTGAGGGACCGAGATTGTGAGGGTGCGGCTCATGTAGATCTCCTGCGCCGAACGCGACAGAACAATGTCGCACACGATGCGGGGATACTCTGGCTGCGCCGCCGCCTGGGCATTCCGCGACATGCCGGCGCGATAGGACCGGATGCACTCGAGATCGACGGTGGAGGTGATCACGTCCACCGGTCTCACTAGCGCGGCCCAGTCACTATGGCCATGCTTGGAAATTGCCACGAATAGAGATACAAGAGCAGGATTGGAAGAATATAGCTTACTGGAGAATTGTTCACTCTGAGCAAGCACGTTCCCGTTCATACAGACAATGCTAGAGCCATCGAATAGGATCCGCGCGTCCCCGTCGATGCCGTTGCAGTTGGTATATATGCTGCAGCGGCCGAGAGTCAGCCCCTTGAACCAGTGCACGCGACGGGCACGCGACCACTGACTATAAGCCGCCCGTCTTGCGGGTGCTGTTGGCGATCAGGGAGAGCCGGGTGGACAGCTTCCTCAGCTCGGCATGGGACGCGCTACTGTTGAGGAATATCTCGGTGCCGGCGAGGGACTGGTACGTGGACGGGTTCTTGGGCGTGAACAGCTCCTCGCAGGTCTCGACCCCGACGGTAGTGTCGAGGGTCGATAGCACCGCGTCGCCGATCGGCACCGTGCGCTGGCCCGTTGCTGCCTGGGCCGCCGGGTCCAGGTAGTACGTCTCCACGACGCGGGGCTTCACCCAGGCCGAGAAGTGGCGGGCCTCGCGGTAGAGCCCGTCCTGGGCGAGACTCTGCTTAGGCCGGATCAGGTAGATGTAGCGGAACGTGCAGAGGACCCGGCAGTTGTACCGGACGTTGTTGTGCCGCACCGGCAGGCCCAGGTCGATAAGCATGTCCTTGCAGACCGGGTCCGAGATGATCTCGGCCAGGATCTCCCATGAGTGGCGGAAGGTGTCGCCCTCGAGGAAGTGATCGAGGCAGCCGTACCCGGGCAACTCCAGCTCGGGCCCGGTGCGCAGCATCGCGCCGCGGTGGCGGCAGAGTCGGATCGACTGGAGGACGCGGTCGCGATTGCCGGCGAAGTCGAGCGGCACGCTCGGCAGCGTGGCCGCGCCAACGGTGACAAAGGCCATGGCTGTGTCCTACCGACGGCCTGCCGGCTGGACCGAGTCTTGAGGGCAGAATCAGGGGGTCAGCTTCGCTCAGAGAGACAGGACAGACAGGCAGCCAGTGGCAGGGAACTGAATGGCAAGTATAGAGAGTAAGTACATACATAGCTACAGCCAACTTGTGCTGGTGGGGTACCCCGCGAACGGCACGAAACTTATCTTATCTCATACCTCACTCAGTAAATGGAGATCCCGCAGCAGCGAAGAGGAAAGGAGGAAAGGAGGAGACCAGGCTCAAGGTGCAATAATAAAAATGTAGCTACAATGATCAAGATCAATTCCAGCAGCGGGTAAATTTCAGGTCAAGAGTACCTCACTTGTCATGGTCCCCGTCGCGTACCCAGCTGGATGACGAGCTGAGCTGTCTGCTCGGTTTAGCGCTATTTTCCTAGTCGCCACTTGACAGCCTGTCGCACACTTATGGTTCCGCACCATTTCAGATCGAGATACTGTTGCTTCTCCCGCCCCCTCCTCCTCGCAGCTGAATCCTCCACCTTGATCGCGGGGCGTCCGGATCAGCATGGGTCCATTTCCTATCGGAACACGGCTCGGGCCCATCGTACTTGGCCGACTGCCCATCCGCATCCGCGCCGTATCAACGCTCGCATCAAACGGCCACATTGTGAGGCCTGCCGCCCCCGGACATGTAACGCGCCTGACCCGCTCATAGGACCACGAAACCGGCAGAAGGTCTTTCGGCTGGGACCACAGGAGCGTCTCCTGACCCTCCTCCCCACCGATCCGCCCACGCGCGGGCTGGAACTCGGCACTGCGACCGCTATCCCTCCGCGGCCAAACGAGTTTCGGGAGAATGCGGATTTCGGCCGCATCCTGGACTCAGTCCTGCGAGAGCATGCGCATGAGGACGGCGACCTGCGGAATCAGGCGCGCTCGCTCGCGGGCCCTGGCGGCGCCGCGCTCGGGACCCTGGGCGGCGGCGCCGGAGGCGCGAGCGGGCAAGGGGGCGCTGGCGGCGCCGGTCGCGGAGGATGGGTCCATCTGAGCGACTCCCGGCGACCTCCCGATTTTGGACGCATCGCCGAGCCCGAGGACATCTTTGGGAGCATCCAGGTGGACGAGAACGGAGAGGTGGTTGGGAGGCTGCAGCTGAGCGGGACGTATCGGCTTGTCACCAACGAGGGCGTGTGAGTAGCCGGCTCGCGGGCCAGCCAGCCCTGGCCATTTATTTTCTGAACTACGGTGGGAAGATACTAATCGGTGCGAATGCGAGCGCTACAGATTGGGATTGAGCGATTTTCTGAGGGAGAAGCTGGTCAAGAAATTGGCCGAGATGGAGAAGGAGATGCAGAAGGAGAAGGAGATGGAGACAGAGAAGGAAATGCAAAAGGGGCGAGAGTGAGGGAGCTCAGCCAAGAGGGCTCAGCCAAATTCTCGACTACCAATGGTTGCCCTGACGTATCTGAACACGTATCTGGCCACACAGCCACGATTACCACCTTGAGCGGCGACTGCTTAAGAAAAACTCGGCAATTGGAAGGGTTGATCCGTCGTCTCGCCGTCTTGTCGTCTCGCCGTCTCGTCGTCCCTTCTCATTGCGTCGCAGACCGATCCCACGGCGAGCCGGACGCGTAAGCTCCGCCAGCAGTCATCCCCGTAGACAAATTGGGCTGGCTGATGGCCAATGACATGGACCTGTACTGAAATATCTCTCGGTAAGTTTTCGTGTTCTGAATCTCCGCAGGGGAAATCCGGCTCTAAATGGCCAAATCCTGGCGCTACTCGCATATCGTGGCTGAGACCGGCCCCGCCACAGCACAGCACCCCTACTCGCCCCGTCGTCAGGTACCCCCGTCAACCCCGTCTGTCTCATCCTCATCCATCCTCAATCGCGTCCTATACCTGCCCCTGGGTTTTGCGCATGCGACTTGCGTATTGCGCCAGCGTCAATCGAGCCTCGGCTGTCCCCCCCAGCGATCGAAACCGACCCCTCACGCCCAGCTGGTCCGAGGCGCGCACCCCGGTCCCGCATCGAGCCGCCGCCCTACGTCGGGACTACTTTCCCTCTCGCGCCACGACCTCCCTACCCGCAGAAGAACCAGCACGCTCTAGCCAGCTACCGATCCGGACAGCGACGCGACATGGCCTCGAGAGGCTTCGACGACGAGGAGCTTACCATCTCCCTCTCCTCGTCCCAGCTCCGGCGCAATACAGCCAGCCCCGACGGCGTAGTGCCTCCGCCGGCGCCGCCGCCGAGTCTCACGGTCAGCGTCATGTCGGCGACGCCCACGATCGCCGACGGCGTCGAGATACCCATGTCGGCCACGGCGGCGCCAGCTCGGGAATCGAAAAAGACGGAGCAGCGCATCGACCAGTACAAGGTGCTGCGCACCCTGGGCGAGGGATCGTTCGGAAAGGTCAAGCTCGCGGTGCATATTGGGACGGGGCAGCAGGTCGCCCTTAAGATAATCTCGCGCAAGCGGCTGATCAGTCGCGACATGGCCGGTCGCGTCGAGAGGGAGATTGAGTATCTGCAGCTGCTCCGGCACCCCCACATCATCAAGCTGTGAGCAGTTGAATCTTTGTTCTTTTTTTCTCTCTCTCCCCCCCTCTCCCATTCCGGCTATCCAGTCGCTCCCGCTAACACGACCAAGTTATTCGGTTATCAAAACCATGACCGAGATCATCATGGTGCTCGAGTACGCGGGCGGGGAGCTCTTCGATTACATTGTGCAAAACGGCAGAATGCGCGAGGCGGAGGCGCGCCGGTTCTTCCAGCAGATGATCTGCGCCGTCGAGTACTGCCACCGCCACAAGATCGTCCACCGCGACCTCAAGCCGGAGAACCTGCTGCTGGACGACAACCTCAACGTCAAGATCGCCGACTTTGGGCTGAGCAACATCATGACGGACGGCAACTTCCTCAAGACAAGCTGCGGCAGCCCCAACTACGCCGCGCCCGAGGTGATCGGCGGCAAGCTGTACGCCGGCCAAGAGGTGGACGTGTGGAGCTGCGGCGTGATCCTGTACGTCCTGATCGTGGGCCGGCTGCCGTTCGACGACGATCACATCCCGAGCCTATTCGCCAAGATCGCCAGGGGCACCTACAGCGTACCGCCGTGGATGCAGCCCGACGCGATCGCGTTGATCAAGAAGATGCTGGTGGTGAACCCGGTGCACCGGGCCACGATCGAGGACGTCCGCGACGACCCCTGGTTCAACAAGGATCTCCCCACCTACCTCGCCCCGCCGGTGGAGGAGTTCATGAACACGGGCGTGGACCTGAGCAGGGCGATCAAAAAGAGCGACATCGCCCCGAACGCCTCGGCCAAGGTGCAGGAGCGGCTGCACAACGAGGTCACCGACAAGATCAGCAAGACGATGGGATACGGAAAGAAGGATGTGGAGGAGGCCCTCATGGCGGAGGAGCCATCCGCGATCAAGGACGCGTACATGATCGTGCGGGAGAACAAGCTGACGGACCTTATAAGTGAGTATCTCTGCGCCGCCGCGTTGCTGCGCCCACCCACTCCGCGCCCCCCTCCTCCGCCGCCAGCGCATCGTATACACACCCAGCTCTGCTGCTCCTGACGATTTCCCGTTTCACGTTTCACCGCTGCAGAGGTATCCGACGCCCTCAGTCCCAGCTCCGACCCCGCTGCGGCGAGCCCGATGCCAAGCACGCCATCGACGTCGGCCAAGTCGACCACCCAATCGGGATTGCTTCCCCCGCGACCATACGGCAGCCAGATCGGGGTGCTGCCTAGCAGTCTCCCCACATACCACAAGGATTACATGGAGCGCGAGAAGGCGGGCCTAAACCCGGTCGAGGACGACGATCTGCCGCCCCCCCTCCTCAACGACGAGGACCCGGCCCAGGGGCAGGCCCGGACCGAGGCCGAGAAGGAAGAGCTGGCCAGGCGACTGAGGCCGCACTCGCGCAGCCAGCTGCGGCTCAGCGAGGCCGGCCGGCAGCCGGCCGAGCCCGGCGCCGCCGCCGCGGAGACCCCGACCAAGAAGGTGAAGCCGGTCCGGTGGCAGTTCGGGATCCGGTCCAGGAATGCGCCGTGGGAAGCCCTGCTCTGCATACATAAGGCGCTGCAGAAGCTCGGGGCCACGTATCTTCCAGACGAGAACTACGAGAAGGTGCACGGCCGGGCCGACGATCCGGCCCCCAACAGCGCCGAGGGCAGCTTCCTGGACGACTACGAGGGCACCCCCCTGGAGAGGGACGTCGAGAATGGTTACGACGGCGGGGACGGGCCCGCGGGCAGCAGCGATCCACTACAGCGGTATAAGCTGCCGGCAGACCCGTGGCACATCCGGGTGCGGTGGCAGACGCACGGTCAGTCCGGTCTTACCCATCTCTCATCACGTGCACTCAAGGCTGGCGAACTAATAATCTCCCGGCTCTACCAGCCCTGCGGAGGACAACAACGCTGCCCCCGCAGCAGGAAATGGTCATGAACCCCAACCTCTACCCCGTCTGCCTGCCCGGGACAGACCGCGGGGAGCCTCAAAAGGACATCTTGGCGGTGCACATGGACATTCAGATATACGAGATGGAGCAGGCGGTATATCTGGTAGACTTCAAGTGCTCTGGCTATGAGACGGCGGATCGGCGCCTGCTCGAAGAGAAGGAGGTGTCCAGCCCGTTTCCTTTTCTGGACATGGCCGCCAAGCTGATAATGCAGCTGGCCGAGGCGGACTGAGCTGATGGGCGGCAGGGGGGGTTGGCTGTTGTGTCTGTCAAAGTACATGACGCGATTGGGCGGGAAGGGGAGGGGGGTCCGGCGCCGACGAGTGTGGTATTTTTGTTTTGGTTGCGCCATGTGTCCTCCTTCTCACCTTGCCATTCTCTTCTCGTTGTCTTGAGTTGTTGTGTGGTCGGGATTGCATTCTCTTTTCGTCGTTCAGCTTTTATGCGATCGGAGCGCTTGTTAGTGGAGACTTGTCAGATATCAGCGGGGGCAGCAGGACAGTGTCGACTGTATTTGCGCTACCACCCAGAGTGGGAGTCGAGGGGGGTAGAGAAGGAGTCGAATGAACAAGAGGTACGGAAGGGCCCAAAAAGGTAGTGGATGGCGCGGGAGATGGAGGGAAAGAAATAGTTTGCGGGTTGAGGGTTGGTTGGCTGGTTCGTTGATCGACTGGGCTGTGTTTCGGGTCGGGGGGAGCGGGAGAGACAGACATGGCTGCAAAGCTGCAAAGCTGCGTGGGCATGCGATTGATTACATATCAGCATGGGCCTGAAGAGGAGAGGGCCTGTCTTGTTGGGCGGGCGTGGGCAGCGGCAGATGATTATATCCTTCGGTAGGGTTACAGCGAGGGACTCGAGAAGGACAGCGAGCGCGCCCGGATTGGACTTGACTGTGCTGGAATATTTCTCTCTTTGGATCACGAGGCTTGCCGATGACCCGAAGCAGTCCGCTGTGGGCAGGCGAGACTAGATGGGCCGGTGCCACAGCCATACTCTCTCCTACACGACCACCATACGTGCACTGGGGGTGGCTGTTCTGTTCTGCCGCTGGTTTTTTGCCCCTTTTTTTCTTTTTTTTACAATCGGTCGGCTTCTGGGAGTACCGTGAGGCAGACCGGTCCGTCGTGGCCATCCACCTTGGACTATTCTCACCTGGGTGACGGGGTTACATGACGTATGCCATCCTGTTCTTTTATACTTGCCACCTACTATGAATTGCTCCAATCTGGTGACTGGCTGGCTCCGCAAGCTGTCCCCGTCCCGTAACTGCCACATTCTGTCCTCTCCACCCCAACCATCAGGGACATCCAAATTGCTGCTGCTGCCACCACCACCACTTCCACTAACTACGAGTACTGCTACTATCTCATCAGCAGGCGGCGGGGGGCGGCCAGCAGCAGCAGCTAGTGGAACTGGTCCTCAGTCACGCCCTTGCCCATCGCCGACGTGCTGCTGACCCCGCCCGAGACCATGCGCTGGACCTCGTCCACGTACTCGGCCCCGCTCCACTTCTGGTGCTTGACCACGTCGACGCCGGCCTCGATCTCGGGCTCCTGCACCAGCTCGCCGTACGCGCGCATGCCCTGGGCCGCGAACGCGCGCGCGAACCGGTCGCTGGCCAGGGCGGTGGTGTGCAGGCCACCGAGGGTGATGAACTGCCAACAGTAGCCCAGCCGGGCGAGGCGGCCGATGTACGTCTCCTGCTCGGTCCGGGGCATGGCGCGCTTCCAGTTGAAGGAGGGGGAGAGATTGTACGCGAGTCTGGGGGGTTGTAAGCTGGGAGGTACGATACGCAAGGCGGCCGAGGGGCCGAGGGGGAGGCGCGCTCACTTCATCTCGGGCCAGACCGCGTGCACGCCGCTGGCAAACTCGACCGCCTGGTCAAAGTCCGGCAGCTTGCTCTCCATCCAGAGGGCGTCGCAGTAGGGCGCGTATGCGACGGCCCGGTTGACGGCGCAGTCGCAGCCGCCGCGCAGGCGGTAGTAGCCCTCGCGGGTCCGAGGAGCGTCCCAGTCGAAGAACAGGTCCCGGCCGAGGACCGCCCTGGCGATCTCGCGCATCTCGACAAGACTCTTGCCGTGGGCCCGCTCGCGGAAACGATCGGCGCCGCCGCGGCCGGCGGCCTCGGCGACGGCGTCGGGAAAGGTGCGCAGGCCAGCGGCGGCGAGCCACTGGTCCTCGATCGCCTGGAGGGCCGCGCCCGTCTTGCCGGCTGCCTCGGCCGCGGCCATGAGAGCGGACAGGGGCTCGAGTGACGGGTTGGTGCTGCCGAGGATGAACCGGTGGTCACGCGGGTCGATGGTGGTGGTGATCAGGGTGGCGGCCTCGGCGTCGGTGCGGGCAATGGCCACGAGGTCGACGCCTGGAGAGGGGGGCGCCGACGTTAGTGACACTCGAGGTACAGGATAGAGTAAAGAAAGGTAAGAACAGAAGCAGGGCGAGATAGAGATAGGGGTGGAGGCGGGCTCGATGGAAAAGGATGGAGAGGGGAGGGGAGAGTGGCATATAGGATAGGGAGGGGGGGAGGGGGAGAGGGTGAGAGAGAGAAGGCGAGAGGGGGGGCGGGGCATAGAGGGGGGGGGGATAGGGGGAGAGAGGAGAAGATGGGGAGAAGGAGAACTAAGGAGAGGGGGAGGGGGGAGGGTTGACCCCACCCATAATGTCGGCCTGGGCCCTGATCGCAATCAGCCGGCTAATGTGCTCGCTGATGGGCACCAGCACCTTGCCGGCCATGTGGCCGCACTTCTTGGTCCCGGCCGCCTGGTCCTCGATGTGGACCCCGGCCGCGCCCTTCTCGACGAACAGCTTGGTCAGCTTCATGACGGCGGTCAGGCCGCCGTGGCCGGTGTCGGCGTCGGCCACGATCGGGCGCAGGTAGTCGACGTTGGGCAGGCCGGCGCGGCGGGCCCGGTCCGGCGCGGCCAGCCGTTCCTGCCGCTGCTTGCGGTCGTGGAACAGCTGGGCCATGAACAGGTGGCCGACCTTGTTCGGCACGGTGGTATACGGGTAGTCGGCCAGGTCCGGGCCCGGCTCGTCCGACGCGGACGCGGTCGAGGACGACTGCCAGCCCGACACGTAGACGGTGTCGAGGTACTTGGCCATCTGGGTCAGTGCGGTCGGCTCGAGGCAGCCGTACGTGTAGCTGGCATCGCCGGCCCGGAACCGGCGCTCGAGGATGTCCCACAGCTTGCGGCTCTGGCCGTTGCTCGGGTACTCGATCCGGAGGTGGCCCCGCTTCGAGACGATCTGCTCGGGCGTGAAGGGGCGGCGGGTGTGGCGCCAGCGCGGCTCGGACCACCACCGGCGGACCTCGGCCACCTCGCGGGCGAAGAGGTCGTCCTCGACGGCGGGGTCGACGGCGGGGTTGATCATGTTGTTGGAGGCCATTGATGTGTACTGTCCTGCTGCTGGTGCCGGGAATGGGAATTTGTGTGGTCTGCTGAGGGATGGCCGTCGGGAGAGCAGAGCTGGTTGGGGGAGAGGGGGGAGATGTGGTCGGAGGGAGCGAGGGGGAGGGGGGAGAGGGACTCAGAGTCGAGGGCATGTCCGCCTGCTCAGCTCGCTAACCCCCCGAACTAGCCGACTAGTACATCTTTTAGGCATGCATGTGAAGAGAGTCAGTGCCGCCTCGCCCGAGGAGCCGAGGGGCGCTAGCATGTGATCAGACCCCGAGGGCGCGGGAATGGACGGGCCATCGTCATCCTGGTATGGTAGTACTTGGTATTAGCCCCGAACGGGGGGGCGACATGTGATGACGATGATGGAAGAACCTCGGCCAGGAATCCGAGTGGCACGTGCTGACTGACACGCGAGGTGATATTCAGTATGAGCCGCAATCGCATGATTTTATCAGTGACTGGGGGTCGCAAGGATCATGGTCCATACCCCTCTCTCGGTCACGGCAATTGGCGGCGTCTGGACGGAGAAGCAAAAAAAAAAAAAGACCAGCAGCCGGGGCGGCGGCGGAATGATGGTTGGCGGGGTGGGGGGTCCGTGATCTTGCTGTGCTGCTGCCGAGGTTCAAAAAAGATTTGGCATCCGCAACGCAAATGGGCCCGGCTGATTACTGTGACTGCCAAAATGACGGCCTCCCCATCCCTGGTATCATTATGAATCACCACTCCAAGTCTCAAGCCCGGACCATCCGCCCTCCCCGCGCCCGCGCCCGTTCCCATTACATCAACATGATATGACCCGAACCAGATAACAGACTTATATACATCCTATCTGCGGCGGCGGCGCTCCTCATGTCGGGATGAAGCGCGACGAGTCTGTCTCCTGCTGGGCAAACGACTGCGAAAAGGCGGCTAGGCCGGCAACGATGCCGCCGGCCATGAACAGAACCGAGATCAGGCTCCAGATCAGGCCCCAGCACTGGGACGAGCCGTGGTACCGCTTCGCGAACTGGCTCGCGTCCGACTCGTTCACCTTGCGGAGGATCAGGTCGTCGCAAATGTCCCAGACGCTGTACAGGGACGACATGACGCCGATGAACAGCACGACGAACCGCAGCGGCTCCGCGTGGACGATGAACCAGCACGCGACCAGCAGGCCGACGGCCAGCAGGACGGTCAGGATGGTGAGCCAGTCGCGCTTGCCCCACCAGAGGGTCAGCAGGAAGCACACGCCCAGCGCCAGGCTCGCGATCTTGCTCGGCACGATGGAGAAGCCGCAGAAGATGAGCAGGGCCCCGATGAGGGAGGAGCCGAGGTAGCCGGCCGGGAGGGTGAGGCCGCCCCAGCCGCCGACCATGTGGGTCACGCCGCCCTCGCGGGGGTCGAGCTCGATCGAGAGGACGCGGCCGCCGGTGCAGAGGCACGCGAACGCGTGGCTGAACTCGTGGAAGGCGATGACGAGCATCTGGGAGCGGAAAAAGCGCGGGGACGTCTGGTCAGCGCGGAGGAGAAGGAGAGGTGGAGAAGGAGAGGTGGAGAAGGAGAGGAGGGGAAGGAGAGGAGGGGAAGGAGAGGAGGAGAAGCAGAGAAGAGGTGGGCGCGGGGGGGGGCAGCCGCACCTTGAACGGCCAGAGAATGGCGCGCACGTAGGGCACGTTCCATAGGATGGCGATGGCGACGACATAGACGCCTATTATGCCGAGCGTGATCTTTTGCGTTTGTGTGGGGTCCTGCAGGTCTCGGCTCTCGAGCGGGGAGGAGGACAACGAGGGCAGGAGTGGGGTCGACTCCCAGCGGGGGCCGAGAAGGACGCCGAGGGGGGGCGCCATTGTCAGGTTGTATTTGTCTGCTTGGTCGCGTTCGTTCTGTGTTGTGTGTTCCGTCTGGCCGTGGTTGTTGAACGAGCGAGTCTGGCGAGTTTAGAGGGCGAAAGATCGAGGGGGATAACGAGAGAAGTGGGATCGCAGGCCAGAGATGGGAATCGAGGGACCGGCCGTCAATCGACCTCTATTCTTTTTCTTTTCTTTTCTCGTCTTTCTTTTTCTGACCCGGTACCTAGTTTTACAGGCCTCGGCCAAGGGCGGGCGGCCGTGCGTGCGTGCGCCGTTGCTGACGCGGAAGAATGTGGCAGTGTCGGGGGGGAATCGAGGATCGAGGAGGGGTGGGTGGGTCGGTCTTCAGCCCCTGCCTAGCCTGGCGGTGTCGCACCGCCCAGGACGAGGCGGGCTGGCCAGAATGAATTCGCCGCTGTGCTATTATTACCACGACAACTCCGGCTGCCGTCCAGCCGTGTCCCTTGTCTGTCTCCCTCAAGAGCAGTTGAATTCCGGCAGTCTTGACCCCGGCAACATGAGCCGATTCCGACCCCCCGAGGCCCAAGCCCACTCGGCCAGGTAACGAGTGTGGGTCAAGGACTCGGACGAACGACACGACGCAGGGCGCAAAAGTTTGTCATTATATACCCTTTTACACTCAACCATTGTCGCGGCCCGTCTCGGAACGTCGGCCATGTCATGGTCCAAAGCCGACGTCCCCAATGACATTTGAGGGGTGGTCAGATCCACCCGCCCAGCCGGGTTGAAATGTCCCGGCACTCGGGTGGGCCGCCCTGGTCCGGCGGGGGCCACTTTTCGCTGCCACCACCGCCGCCGCCGCCAGACGGCCAGCCGGCACGTCCGACGCCCTCCTGCACGGCCGGGCGCCTATTGGCACGCCCGACGCCCTCCTGCACGGCTGGGTTCCTATTGGCGCGTCCGATGCCCTCCTGCACGGCCGGGTTCCTGTTCAGGGCAGCCCGCCTCTTGGGTACGTATAGCACCTCGGTCTCGGCTCTGGCCCGTCGCTCCTCGTCACGGACCCGCTCGCCGGTGGCTTGCAGCCTCGTGTTCTCGGACTCGAGCGCCCGCCGTCGGCCCGGCTGCATCTTCTCGGCGGCGGCCACGGCCGAATCGGCCATGGTCGCATCGGCACTGGCGCGGCCGGCAGCCGGCGCGTCGTCGGCCGGCGTGTCGTCTATGGTGATCGACTGCCGCAGCGGCGAGGATCTGGTAAGCCCGGGCGAGCCCGCCGAGGAGGAGGCGATCGACTGGGCGGCTCTCCCGTGGCGGGGCGTCGGCGGGTACCGCGAGCTTTCCCCGACGGCGGATCCTCCTTTTTTCTCCCGGCCGCTGATTCCTCCTCCGGACCGGCAGCTGGCCGGCACCGCGGAGGTGGCGCTGCTGATGGACGATGCGGCGGGCCGCTGCCGCGCGGGCGACATGGCCCTCGCCGCGGCGGCCCCCACCGCACGGCCTGCCGTGGTGGGCGTGGCCGCGGGGGTGGTGGGCGGGGTGGTGCTCCCGGCCTTGTCGTCAAAGTACATCAGCTCGTCGCCCATGTACATTGACACGCGCTTGTCCCCGGCCGCCATCGTGCTGGCCCGTTTCCTGGCGTGGAAGGGCGCCGGCAGCTTCGGGGGGGTGATGAGGGCGCGGCGCTGCCTCATGTCCCATATGCCGAGCTCGTCGAGGCCAGGCGGGGTCATCACCGCGGTCGGGGACGTCGTCCTGCGAGCCCGGCCCGTGTGGGAGCTGGCCGTGTCGCTGACCAGTGGCCCGCAGCGCGACTGGCCTTTGTTGCCCCCGAGGGCTTGGGTCTGCGTATCGGGGCTGGCCTCGTCCATGTCGTCGCGGGCCTCGCCGTCGTCCTTGTCGCCGTACTGGTTGCCGTCGTTGTTGGCATCATAGTCGATGTCTTGGTCGTCGTACTCGTCGCTATCGGCGCAGAAGAACCCATCAAGGATCCGGAGTTTCTGCAACTCAATCGTCAACATACCGGACACGGCAAGACGCGGACCATCCGGCTGACACTGGAGGGAATTCATCCTGCTGGTCTTACCTCGAGGCTGGAGGGGCCTGGTGACTGGTGGTTTTTTCCGCCAGTGGAAGGGGTAATGGGAATGGTCTGTGCCAGCTCGTCGAGGACATGGTCCCCCATCTCCCCCATCTGCCCCGTCTGCCCCATCTGCCCCATCTGCCCCATCTGTCCCACCCCCTGCCAGGTGGCTGTTCTGGCTATTTCCTGGGGCCGCCATTTCAGCTCAAGAGACAACACCTGGTGGCGGGTCATGGGCTGGCTGGTGGGCTGGCCGCCGGATTGTGGCGTTTCCCCGCCATGGCCGACCGTGCCAAGAGAAGCAGACAGCGGCTTGGCTGTCACGGAAGCTGTAACCATGACGGGAGATTTGCTCACCTGCACCATTCTCGCCCTGGCCCTCTCGAGGGTGCGGCCCGCATCGGCGCCGGCCATGGCTCCCGGCGCCAGCGCGCCGGCAATACCGACAACAGAGGCCACAGCCGGCCAGGGCAGCTGCTCTCGCAAGGGCAGGGGCGGGGCGGTGGCCGCCCGGCCCCGGCCGGCCTGCTCCGGCCGCACCTCATAGTCTTGGATTGCTGTCGCATGCGCCAGGTCGGTGCAAGAGCCGCCGAGCCTGCTGATGGCGGACCGGCTCAGGAACGTGGCCTCGTCAAGGTGCTCGGGCTTCGGCCTGGTCTTGCGTGGTGGGGGTGGTGGCGCGGTGGCGCCGATCTCGTCAATGGCAGCAGCCGTGGACCGGCGGAGATCGGCAGAGATCGCACCGTCAAGCTCGCGGTCGTGGATGCGAAGATGTCTCCTGACCCGGTCCCAGTACCGTCTCCCGGCGCTGCCTCTGGCCGGCTCGATGGGCGGCGGGGAGCAGGCGGTGATCAAAGTCGAGGCGACATGATGGTGGTCAGTCATGGCAGGGTCGGCAGCCATGGCAGGGTCGGCAGCCATGGCAGGGTCGGCATCGACGGCAGGGTCAGTTGGGGCGGCATCCTTCTAGGCGCCCGCCCCGCTGATGATGCTCTCGCGATGGCACCGGAATACCACGTTATCGCTAGTCAAGGCGGACCGGCGGGCCCGGGCGGCGGCGCGACTCAGGATCTGGCGGTCGTGTGAGGGCGAGTACGAGCGCAATGGTGAGGCAGCCGGCGCCGGGCTCCCGGTGCTGGTGCCGGTTCTCATGGGGCCCTTGGCCGGGCCGGCCTGGGCTGGCATCTTGGATATCTCGCTCGCTGGCGCAGGCTTGGGCACCTCGTTGTCGCGGCCTCCACGGCCCCCGCGGTCACCATAGTCGCTGCAGTCGTTACCGCGCTCGATCTGGTCGTCGCCGTGCTCGATCCGGTCCAGGCTCCGGCTGATCCGTGCAACCTCATCGGCAAGGCCGGCCGAGGCCATGTGCCTCGGCGCCATCACTGCCGACAATCGGTTGGCCCGTGCAATCAGCGACTCGCTATTCAGCATCTTGATCCAATCGAGCCGCTCGATCGTGTCGGCTGTCTCGCCCATGAGGCGCAGGAGCCGATCGTGCGAGCTCGCAATCACGGCCACGTCAATGTGGGGGAACCGCCTCAGGAGCTCGCCATCTCGACAGGGCCGCCGGCCCTGCCAGATCGGGGGTGCGAGGAGGCGTTGGTGTTGGTATTGGTGTTCTGACCGGGGTGTGAGCACGGCCGTGGGCATGAGTGCAGCCGTGGTTATGGCTATTGGCGCCGGCGTGGGCGGCACCCCATTGTTTACGGCGGAAGTGGCGACCGTGCCCAAGTTCCCCGTGTTGGGATCCTCCGGCATCCTCCGGATCACAACTGTCGGCCTGTTGGGGCCACGCCCATCCGATTCTTGACCGCTCGCGGTTATCATCGCCGATCCGGCCATGTGGAGTCTCTGCGCGCCACCGGTGCTGCTAGGGGATCGAGTATCGGGTCCTCCGGATTGAACAGCCGGACCATGGCCCGACGAGGCTAAAGACGGGCTGGAGATGCCAGAGTGGCCGATACTACCCGTCCTGGTCCGAGGTGCTGCCGTACCAATGTAGGTGAGGGTGTGCTCGTCCTCGGGAGCAGGCGCAGGCATGCTGAAAGATCAAGCCAAATCACAAGCCACAATGAAGATGGGGTATGAACATGTCCGCAATCGTTGGCCGACCGGTCATAACAGAGGCGGGGGAGCAATGTGTGAGAGGGATGGGCCAGAGAGATGGGCAAGCGAGATGGATGAGAAAAGAGACCTTGGCCGGGCTCGGAAGCGGGGGAAGCAGAGGGGTGGGGAGGGGCAGAGAGCAGAGAGGGCTGGAGAGAGAAGAGGCCGTGGAGGGTGGCCCTTCTTTTTCCTGCCATTGCATTATCTTTTCTCGGTCGATATTTGCTATTATTTACTTGCACATTTTCGTTTATTTAATTCCCGTATAGTGATTTTCCGTGCTGTATTTGTCTCACCCTGCCAGCCTCTGCCAGCATGGACAGCCAAACCGCCAGTATTTTCGTCCGGCCACATTATCCTCTGGTTTTTATTCAGGGCTATTTGGATTTTCACGTCATTTGCCACATTTCCCGTTGCTTCTCTGTCTTTTCTGGCCGATTTTCTGTTTTTTTCTTGCGCTTCCAGCTTCATATGCGCTGGCTTCCTCCTCTGGCTATCCCCACCTTCCCATCCTGATGCTCTGCCTTGATTTCTTCTTTCTATTTGTTCTTTTGATTTTCAGTTGACCTGATTTCGGTTGGGTTTAAATTAAATTATTTCATTTTTCATGATCACCTTGAATTTGATTTGAATCTGTTCTTTTTGATTTCTGTTTTCTGTCTCTGGTCTTTTTTAATTTTCCAACTTTTCTTTTTTTCCTCACTCTGCTCAATAAAAGCCTTCTGGCCTGATTCAAATTGGGATTCTTTCCTGCTTTTTCTTGAAATCAACCAGTTGTTCGAAATATTTGCCAATTTCCTCAGCCCTACTGTTTCCCTCTCCCACGCCCGTCTAAAATAAGCTGGCAAGCTGCAGAGCTGGCAAGCGGTCTGTCGTCTTCCCCCGCCCAGACACGGCCCATCGGCTGCCCGACATCTGCCCGGCCATCCCCGCGGAGGGGCATCTCCGGGGGCCGCCTGTCGCTCTGCCTACCAGCGCATCAACTCCGGACCGCACGCAAGTCTCTGCCGCCCGCCACAGCGCTCTGCATGGGGGCTAAATATCAGAGCCGACTTTGGTTTTTTCCCCGTCGCCCTCCATCATTTCCGCGCAGCCAGTCCCTCATCCCCAGCACCCAGCACCCACACCCTCTATCCATCATCCCCGGCGGCATCGTGTCATTCAAGACGGGCCATGAACAGGCCGACTGCGCGGTATTCGGTGCCTATCCGTGTCTGTCGGCTCGACATCATAAAGACGAGAAATCCCATCTAAACCCCGGCCCGTGACGTCGGACGTGTTCCACCCGGACCATGCCAGACGGGACTTTGGAGCGCGGCGCGGACCGGCCCGGTCCAGTTCTGTACACACACGTGATTCCCTCAGAGCTTGGACGCGCGACCGCCGCCGTGCCCTGGCTCGCTCTCGTCTCGGTCCGCTGCTCTAATTCAATGGATGCGAGGCAAAAAAAAGGGGCCGCCCTTGGATACTGGTTTTCGATATCAGAGCTCTTGTGCTTCTCAGCCCTGGCTTTTCCTGCCCCCGCTTTCTGATACAGCTGCCGGAAATGGTCCGGTCTAGGATGCTTGTATCGAGGGAGGAGGGAAAGAAAGAGGTTGACACGGCCAGTCTTTTCGGGGGACTGGCCACGGATTCAAGAAACGGAGCAGCCCCATCCGACCTCGAGTCGCTAATAAAACCGGCACCCTCGAGCAGCCACATCCTCGTCTGGCCTCGACACCGTCATCAAACACAGATGCGCACACACGGCCTCGAGCAGCCGTCGAGTCTTGGGGATCAGTTTTCCTCCCGTCGCACTGGCTGCACAGTGGCCTGCAGCCTTGCCCCCCTCCTTCCCTACCGCCACCCGGAGTCCTCCCGTCCCCCTCCCCTCCCGTCCCCTCCCGTCCCCCTCCCAGTCTACTCCCGTCCCCCTCCCTCTACTCCCGTCCCCTGCCTCGATGCTCCGCGAATCCAATTTCCCCGCGACCCGACCCTCCCCCTCTCACCTGACTCCCATCTTGCCCGACCCCCCTCCTCCTGTCTTACCGGCCCCCCCTCCTCCCGTCCTACCCGATCCCCGCCCCTCCCACGTCCGTTCCGTCAAACAAACATCACAACCAGGGCTCGGCTTTGGGAGGGCCGCGCTCCCTGCGGCTGGCGGCAGAGAACGGCAGACTCCCACGTCACTTGCGGGTGGGTGCAAGCACTCTGCAGCCTGAGGAGAGTCGATATGGCAGTTGCTCTTTTTCTTTTCCTTTTCATTTCTTTTCAATTTGATCTGTTCTCTTTTGCCGTTTTTGCCTCTCTCCCGCACCCGTATCCCAGAGCAGCGGCCAACTAATGAGCACCTACACTGGAGAGATAGATCCCAGATGACGTGTCGTCTCAACCGGGACACCAGACAGCGAAGCGAAGCTCAGATCGCTAATCTGACAGCTGTCTCATCCATCGTCGCACGAGAGCCGGCACGGTTCGCCTCCTCGCCGCGGCCCCCGCACCGCTGGTCCAGCCGGCTCACGTTGGTTGCCTCGCCAGTCGTCATCGGGCTGTGAGACTGTGGGGGCGGCGCAGAGATCCCACGGCCGGGCCATGCGGGTCCGACGTGGAGCGTGAGCGTGGGCGTGTGCTCAGACACATGGCGTTGACGAGGGGGGGTCTGTCGGCGCGCTGCCTGCGCTGGCTGCCGTGTGCGACGCGCCATCCCCCGCGCCCGCCTCATGCCTCTCCGATCCACCTGCGCGGTTTTCATGCGCAATTTTTTGGATTTTTCATTTTCCAAGACCGCTCCGTCCCCTGTGCTGCCCCGCTGCTGTCTCGCCATACGTCGGCACGTTTGGCCATCTCTTTGCCGAGGGATCCCGCCATGGCGAATGAATGATATCACGTCGCCTCCCGACCGCACTGCAGCCGCAGGGACGTGGGAGCACGGAGGCCCAGTCCCCTATCCCGTCCCCCCACCTCTCTCCGTCTTTTTCGCTCCCCGCCCCCCCCCTGACCCTCGGCTCCCAGTACAGTACCATCATCGTCTTGCGGCGACGGGATCCGATCCAGCGATCGGGATCGAGGTGGCGGTGGATCGGTGAGATGAGGGGCGTGCCGGCTGCGCGTGCCAGGCTCCCGGACAAACCATCAGCAGGCCGTCGCGGATTTCCAATGTCTTATTGGCCGGAACTTCTGCCATCTTCGTGTGGTTGCGCCGTCGTGCGGCTGCGGCCGCACCTGCGTGGCCGCCCTCGGCTCGCTCTCGGCCACCGCACACAGGTACAGCACTGGGCCTGTGCCGACAGAAAAGACGCACCGTAGCCGACCGAGCATTCCCAGCTTGCTGCGTTGTCGCCTTTTCTGCCTTGCTCGTGCGCTCCCCCTCCTTTCCGCCTGGCTGCAGGCCGGGATCGGGACTGGACATGGAGAGCAACGGGATCGGGTTTGTTTCTGTGTGCCCGTCTGGCCCGTTCGCCCATCCAATCTTCACTTTTGACGGATCTGAAAAATGATGAGACGGGGGCGGGCCGGGGGGCGGTTGGCTGGGCGGAGTGGCGGACACGCCGGGGCGTCGACTCGACTCGACATGGACCAGACAGAGCCATTGGCATCTGAGATATGACCTGACCGGTCCAGATGAGGGATCGATCGACTGGGCCAATGGCAGGAGCCAAGGCGGCACTGAAAATTCCGAGCCCGGGTAGGCGCTGCCTGATTCTCTCTGATTCTCCACCTCTCGCTCTCTCTCTCTCGCCCCTCCTCTCTCACTCTCTCCACGTCGATTGGTGGCCTTTCTCAACCTCGAGCCACCTTCCTGCGTTTGTCTAATATCTGCAATGTCCCTACTCCACAAACATCTGTCCTTTTCCTTTCCTCCCTCATGTACTTTTCCATATGGCCGCCAGCCACCCGGCCACTTCCCCAAGCCGTACCAGCCGTCTGCGCCAGCGCTTCTTCCCCTGTGAATTGGACTGCCCCTGCATCTATTATGTATGCATGCCTGCGGGTCTGGCCATGCGAACCGAGACTCGGCATGGGCCCAGACTCGATCTCGGTCTCGTGCCTATGCTTATTTCTGCTTCTCGGCCCTGGTCCGCTCCTTCGACCGGTGACACTCAGGCATCCAGCCCCACCGGAGCATGACACCCGATTTCCCTCGGCTTTCTCCCCCGGCTCTCTGTGTCTGTCTCTGTCTCGCTGGCTATTTCAGTCCCAGCCTCGACGAGGCAGCGTGGCGGAGCCAAGGGGGGTGTCACTCGGCTTGCTGGTGGTGTCGTGATATATCACGTTGAAAAAGGCGCCGGCGCCGGTTCCGGTGGTGCTCCTGCCCGTTTCGACTTGACAGCGTCACGGCGCGCCGGCACACCAGATCTCCCCGAAACCCGCCTCCTCTTCGCATCTTGTCTCTCTTTTTTCGTTGGTTTTCTTTTTTTTGCCCATGTGTATCCGGAACGATGGCGCAGGGGCTGGGCCTGGCCCGGCCTGGCCCGGCCTCCGCTCGTCCCGTCCTGTCCTGTTCCGTACCCGCACTATGTTCTCACACATATCCGAAGAATCCGAGCCCCGCACCACCTACTCAGGTCTCTTCCGTGAGTCCGAGTCCACGTCGGCCCTCCCCAGGCACGCCGGAGGTCTGATTGGCCGAGATCCGCCGGCCGGGCCCCGCCCGACGGCTGACAAGAGAAGTACTCGGTTTAGTTCTCGCATGCGGCCCCACTGGCGTTTGCGTGCGTCCGGGCCTCGTCTCGACCTTGGTCCCTGGTCGTTTGCAGTCCGTGCCCGCTCCCGCCCCTCTGATCCCTCCCTCCCTCCTCTCTTATCCCTCCCCCGTCTCCTTTTTCTTATATAAGGACGGCACCACCCCGTCCTCGCCATCCTTTCCCTTAACCAGCATCGTACTTCCCAGCCGACCTACTATCTTGGCTTCCTCTTGCTACCTTCTACGCCTGACTCGTCATCGTTGCGGACAAGAATACTGGCGACAGCCATAATTCGCCGTCCCCTCACTCCATCCCGCTTCTCCTTCGTTGCAATACGACCCCGGCGCCATGCTGGCTCACTCGGGCAGCGGCCACCCGGCCGCATTCGCCATTCTGCTGACGGAGAGGACCGGCCTCAACAAGGTGTGCATGCGCCGCTACGCCGCCTCGATCGCCGGGCTGATGGCCCTGTTCATCGGATTCCACGTGCTCCGTGTTGCCGGCCAGCGCCGGCCGGCTTCGGCGAGTCGCTCCCTCGTCAGCAGGCCGTTTCTGTTGGTGTCGAGGTGCGTGTCGGTCCGTGCGTGTGTCTGTGCATGCGTGCGTGCGTGCGCATGGCATGGCCCGTCCGCTCGGCAAAGCCTCCAAGATGGAAATACTGATACGGGCCACAGGGTCGCGAGGAACATCTTTGTGAGACACGTCCCGATGTTCCCGTCGCTCGGCCACGCTGTCCTGGTCTCGACCTATCTTGGCCTGAATCTGGCCTTCACCCTTACTGGCCTGAGCACCGATCCCACCTTTTCCCTGGGCAGCAACATTGGCTCCCGGACAGGATGGTTCGTCCTGCCCAACCCAGATGTGCCCCCCCCCGCCCCCATTCTCCTTTCCCGCCCCGCTCTACCTGGCACCGCAGCCTGACTCTCTCGACTCCTGAAGGATGGCCATGGCCAACACGGCCCTGCTGGTGCTGCTGGCGCTCAAGAACACCCCCTTCGCCTACCTTTCGGCCTGGTCGTATGAGCGGCTCAACTATCTGCACCGTGTCGTGGGCTACACCGCCATGGCGCACATCCTGGCCCACGCCGTCTGCTACTCGGTGAGCTTCTGTACGCAGGGGCGGGCCAGTTGCGACCGCTTATTACGGGACAATAATGTTTACGGCATCGCGGCCGGGCTCTCGTATCTGGTAATCATCCTCGCGGCCGTGCTGGTCCGGCGGTTCTGTTACGAGGCCTTCTACTACGTCCACGTCGGCGTCTGGGCCGTCGCGATGGTGTTTGTCGGCCTGCACCAGCCGGACCTCGAGAAGGGCGTGTGGATTATCACGAGCCTGTGCGCGGCCCTCTGGGTGGCGGATCGGCTCGTGCGGCTCGGCCGGATCGGCCTGATGAGCGTCAACAACTCGGCCACGATCTTCCCGCTGCCCAACGGCGGCACCCGCATCGTGCTCGCCAAGGCGCCGTGGGGTGCCGCCTCGGGCCAGCACAGCTTCCTCTGGATCCCGGCGATCCGCGCTCTCGAGACGCACCCTTTCACGATCGCCGCGCTCGACCCGGCCGAGTTCGTGGTGGCCTCGTACGACGGCTTCACAAAGGATCTGCACGAGCACTCGATGCGGCGACCGGGCGCGTGCCTCCGGGCCTCGATCGAGGGCCCATACGGCTCCCTGCCGAACATGGAGGTGTTCGATCGGATCATCATGATCGCCGGCGGCAGCGGGGCGAGCTTTGTGTTTGGCCGAGCGCTGCACATGTTGAGGAATGTGAGCGAGCGGCAGTCGCGGTCGCCGCATGAACAGGACCTCGTCCTGGTGTGGGTCGTCCGAGATCAGTGTGAGTGCACGCATGGCCAGCTGGAGGGGTCTCGATTCTGAGGGCTGATGGTGCCCACACCGCTAGCCTATATCTCCTGGTTTGCGACCCACCTGGCCAGTCTCGAGAGGAGCGGGCGCGTAAAGGTCCAGATATACGTGACCCGGCCGAGGCTGGTTGGTGCTGGTGCCGGTCAGGATATCCCGCAGGCCCCGCGGGTTCTGCAGGTTTCGCAGGTCCCGCCATCGGTCGCGATCGCAAACTCGGTCGTGACTGCCGCCATCGACCTCTCTGGCGAGGAAAAAAATATGGAGGGGGTGGGACACACTCGGACCGCGGCGGCGAATCCCAAGATCAGAACTTGTCACCTCGAGGATCCGGAGAAGGCCGACAACGACACGGCGCCCTCCTCGGCGGCCTCATCGGCAGAACTTTCCCCCACAACCGCCGAGATAGTGCTGCGGCTCGGCCGGCCAGACGTGGCCTGTCTCATCAGGGAGGCGGTGGCCGAGGTCCCAGCGGCCGGGCGGGCGCTGGTCCTCGGGTGCGGGCCGCGGGGAATGATGGCCTCGGTCCGCGAGGGCGCGGCCGGATGCATCCGGCCGGGAGGAGCCGGGGTCGATGTGCACTGCGAGGGGTTTGGATGGTGAAATGAGACGGTGGCAGAAATAAGACGTGGCCGGCCGGCTGGCTTGCCCGGTCGTGGAGCATATATGGATCGGGTGGTTCGGGTTGGGCGGCAGGTCAGTCGGGAATGTGGGCAGAATCAGCAGGTAGCACGGTGGTATGATCAGGCAATTTATCCCTGGGGTTGGAAATGGGTTGAGCAATTTGATTTGAATGCTGAACTCCCTGCTATCGGCATCACAAGATGTCCTATTTGCTGGGGGGTAGAGGGGCAAGGGGGATATTGCTTAGCATCAGCAGGTAGGGTAGAGTGGGTTAGCTCAGATATATTTGGGATAGCTAGGGACAGGGGGTTATATGGCGCCATCCCGCCAGTACTTCCAGCAATTGGGAGCAAAGCATATTATTAAGTGGAGTTGGCTAATTCGTTAACCATACCAACCTTGGATTACCTGGCCAAGGTTGTGTGTTTGAATCCAGCGTAGGGAATTCATCTGGGTCCGCTAAGTAAAATACGTAAATACTTTGAGAGCATATACCACCGCTCGGCAAAATTAGAGTAAACTCGAATGGGATCGAACTTATTGATTTTATTATTATTTTTCCTCCGTGCCTTCAAGGGCAAAGAAAGGAGTGCAGGGTCAGGCACGGAGGGGAGGATGCTATCATGCCACGGGTCGTCGATTCATATGAATCGCTCGATGCAGTATGGAGACCCCCCCGAGGCCGAGTCGATTGCTTTCGCGAATCCGTCCATCCATCCACAGTGGGGAGCTGCTGCGTCGAAATACCAATTGATCTTACCGCTGTATGCCATGACGCTGTTGCTCTTATGAATCCCGGGCTGTCTGTCCAGGCAGCTAGCCAGCCAGCCAGCCAGCTGCTGCATGATAGTTATCACGGTCGTGGTGATGGTCATGGTGGTGGTCATGGTGGCGATCATGGTGATGGTCATGGCAACAATAACGCTCTCGCCCCCTCCCTCCCCTGCTAATCCGTCTCTCTCGGGAGATAACCGACCAGCGCCATACGAGTGTGGGGGTGAGGGGTGAGGGGTGAGGGGGGGGTGATATTCCCATTAGCCATCCATCCATCACTGAATCTGTCTGATATGCTTGTTCATCATCTAGTGATGACTGGTGGTGATGTGATAAGATGCCAGTCCGAAATCAAGCTCCAGCCATCGATCAATCATGCCGACTGGCATGCCGGCTTGCCATCTCATCCTCATATGCCGGCCTGCCAATTGTTTATTGGTCCATCAAGCCGATATGACGGCCTGGGCCTATTCCTATCCCTCCCCCTCCTCGCATCCACACCCATACGTCCGAGGGCCGCCGAGGAGAGCTGCCGCACACAAAATAGGCGGTCAGATCGGGTTCCGGCTACTTATTCCCTGCGAGAGAGTCACGGTCTTACGTATGAATCCTTCGAATTCACCTCCCCGTCCCAGCCCTGGTAAAAAAGGATGCTGGCCAATGCCCGGGCTCTCGTCTCCGTCCATGCCGTGTTTTTGAGGTGCCGGCCGGATCATCACGTGATCCTCGTCGACAGCGGGTCGACAGCGAGAGCTCATGAATGAACCAAGAGCCTCGGTCTCGTGGCCGGGGGTGTGTCGGTTAGTACAGAATCCAGAGGAATCCAGAGGAATCCACAGGGCAAAAGTCCTGGCTAACCCGTCCGCTTTCTTAGCTTGCGTTCCGGCCGCTTTCTTCCTATGGCTACGAGCCCGGGGCTCCCAATCGGGAAATACCGACGCGCGCGCCGCCCCACCCCTCACCACCCCCGATTACGGCGCCCCCTCCACCGTGGCCGGAATAAGTTCCGGCCACGCAGCGCACGGGGAGGGGGCGCCCACCGAGACAGGCGTGCCGGATCCGGCGGGCCTTCGGCCAGCATCGGCTACGCGCGGCAGGCGGGCCGGCCGGGCTAGCGCTGGCCGGCTCAAGCCAAACCCAGAGAGGTCGGTCCATCTGGCCAGGACCGAGACGGACCTTGGTCGCCTGCCATGTGCTGGCCCGCGCCTGGCCCCAGTCTTGTCTTTTTTATTCTCCCTTTCTCTGTCGTGCTTGGCCGGTCCGGGAACTGTTGCCAGATGAAGAGGGATCGGGATCGGGACAGGACGGGGACAGGGATGGGGATGAGGATGGGGATGGCCGCCGCCGTGCTTGTTGACAGACAGCGAGGGATCGCGCAGACAATCCCGTCCTTATCTCGGCATCCGGCAAGGGCGGGCTGGCTGGCTGGCTGGACAGCCCGACCTCTCTGGCCGCCCTGCCTTCCCCCCCTGTCACTGCTGCCTCCCTGACCATGCCATGCGATGATAAGGAAGGCCAGGAAGTCCGGCGCGACTGGGCCCGTGACCGCACCAGTTCGAGGGCTAAAGTTGCCATGACAAACAGAATCCACCCTGCCGAGGGAGAGCCGGCCAGTGGCGGGGAGTGGGGTGGGGGGGCTCGATAAGCGAGGCCGGAAACTATTCCGGCCTCATGTACGTCACCTCCCGACCCCGGCCCGGGCTGGCAGGGAGGTGGCAAGAAACGGTCACCTATTTCAGCGGACCCCCCCCAATTTTTTTACTCTCTCCTTAACTTGCTCTCTTTCTCTCTCGCTCGCTCTCTTCCTTCCTCTTTCTACGGTCAAGTCCGCGTCCGCGCCGGTCTGTCCGTCCCAAGCCAAGCCGGGAGCACCTGTTCCTCAAGCCCGACAATTCCTAATCGACGAGCACCTTCATCTGGCAGCTTTGCAAGTCGGGTAACCAACTGATCTGCTGCTCCCCTCCTTAACCCCAGCCAGGCCAGCCCCTGTCGACCAGTCGACATCACGACCGCATCGCCACCACCCATCTCCAACGATAGCACCCCTCTTGTCTGGTCCATTTCAAATCATAGGCACCACCTCACCTCTCCGATCTTGTCTGTTTCCAACCATAGCCACGCCACCTCTGCTGTCTCGCCTGATCCCAACCATAATAACCCCTGCCGTCTCTTTCGTTTCCCAGGCCCCACCAGCCATGGCCACCTTCCACGTCCTCACCGACACCCGGCCCGAAGACCACTCCCTCCCCGCCTTCATGGTCTCCACCACCCGCGGCTTCCTCTCCCGCGCCGACCCCGTCGCCACGCTTCCGCCCGAGTTCGGTCCCCTCGAGTCGCTGCTGGCCCGCATGCCGGTGCGCACCCTGGACGGGACCGCCGGCCTGCTGGCCCGCTGCGCCCTCGGCGATGCCGTCCTCACCGAGCTGCCCGACCTGTCCGACGCCGTGGCCGCGGCCGCGGCCGACCTACCGCTGGTCAACGCTCTGTACCGCGACTACTCTTTCCTGGCGAGCGCCTACCTACTCGAGCCGTGCCACGACCGGTTCTGCCGCGGAGAGGGGTACGGCCTGGCCCGCAGCGTGCTGCCCCGGCAGGTGGCCCGGCCGATGGCGATGTGCGCCGACATCTGCGGCTTCCAGCCGTGGATGGAGTACGCCGGCTCGTACGCGCTCTACAACTACCGGCTGGCGGACCCGGCCGGCGGCATGGACTACTCCAACCTGCGGCTGATCCGCGCCTTTGAGCACGGCCTCGACCCGGCCTCGTCCGAGGCCGGCTTCGTGCTGGTCCACGTCGAGATGGTCAAGCACTCGGGCCCGCTGGTGGCCGGCGCCGTGGCCTGCCTCGACGCCGTGGCCGCCGCCGCCGCCGCCTCCGCCACCGCTCGAGCCGACTTCAACACCCACGGCCTAGGCCAGATCGCGGCCGCGCTCGCGCGCGTGAACGAGTGCATGGACACCATGTGGGCCCGCTCGCGCCCGGCCGCCTACAACAGCTTCCGCACCTTCATCTTCGGCATCGCCTCGCAGAGCATGTTCCCGGACGGGGTCGTGTACGAGGGCGTCGGCGACGAGGCGCCCGTCTGGTTCCGCGGCGAGAGCGGGGCCAACGACTCGATCGTGCCGCTGCTGGACAACCTGTGCCAGATCCGGATGCCGGACACGCCGCTGACCGCCATCCTGGCTGACTTCCGCAAGTACCGGCCCAGCGACCACCGCGCCTTCCTGTCGTACGTGCGGGACCGGTCCCTGGAGCTGGACGTCAAGGCGTACGCGCTGGCGCTCGATAGCTCCGACGGCGACGACCATCACGACATCAAGACACAAGACGACGCGGACGCGGTGCGCGACTCGCGCCGGCTGTGGCTGCGCATCCTCGACGGCGTGCGCGAGTTCCGCTGGCGCCACTGGTGCTTCGCGCGGGAGTACATCCTCAAGCGCACCGCCCACCCTACCGCCACCGGCGGCAGTCCCATCGTCACCTGGCTGCCCAACCAGCTCGACGCCGTGCTAGACGAGATCCTAGGCCTACACGAGACCCTAGCCGGGGCCGGGGCCGGGGCCGGCCCCGGCCTGGGCAAGGACATCGCCGAGATGGTCGACCGGGCGGCCAGGCAGAAGGACATGCTGGCGAAGGAGGTGGACAAGTGGTGCCGGGAGCGGGGGGTCCCGACCGCGTAGCTTTGCAGAGGACCGAAGGAAATGGCCGGCCCGCCGGATGATTCGCTCACTGCGGGGGCCAGGTCGCCGAATATGGGAACTCGGAGGGCGTCGCGATATGGGGGCGAGAGACAAGTTTGGGGTTGGATGGATTAGCTCGTTCAGTTCCGGATTATCAGTTGGCTCAGTTCTGGATCATTAGCTGGATTATTAGCTGGCTCAATTCCGGCCCAACTGTGGACCTGGTACTTCCAGTGATCCCATTCCGCATCCACGCCTCTCGTGTTCAGTTAGTGCATGACGAGCGAATACTGCGACCCGAATATGACAAAACCCGAGAGAAAGATCAATAGATAGATAGGAAGATGGGAGGGGGTCCCCACTCCGCCGCCGCCGCCGCCGAGGGGCAAAGACTGAGATCACACAACCGTCAGACCACCCCCGCTTCACCGTCCCCCGACCGTCGAGACCACGATCCAGATATATGAAAAAAACGAAATACCGGCGAGGGGCTGAAGACAGAGAGCAGCTCTGGCTGGCCAGACCTGGCCAGCGACTCAATGTCCAACAGTTGCGCCTCTCAGAATCCGACGTGTATCATAGCGTGCCCTCCTCCCTACCAGTCACTCATGCCGCCCCCCCGCCCCGCCTGTTCTTTTCCGCCCCTCGCTGCCACCTTAGCTGCCGCCTCGCCGCCGCGACCGCCGCCGCCGCCGCCGCCGCCGCCGGCTCTGCCGGCTCTGCTGCCGATGACGGCCACGACACGTCGGCGTCCGAGGTGACGGATATTATGGTGCTCGAGACCACGAAAACGACAGCTGGGGTCCCGATTTCCGCCGTGCCCTTGTCGTCGTCATTGCCGTCATCGGCATGGTCGTCGCCAGCCTCCTCACCCCCCCTCTCGAGCCCCTCCTCCTTACTCCCCCCATCCTCCTTATTGCCCCCCTCCTCGAGCCTATCCTCCTCCTTCTCCTCTTTTTCCCCTCCCTCCCCTCCCTCCCCTTCGACCTCTTCGTCCCTCACTCCCGCCTTAATCAATATCATTGCCGTCTCTGGGCCGTCATCGCCAAGGGGCGACCAGGGAGGGCCGCCGAGGGCGCGCGCCGAGAGAGACGCCGTCGGCTGCGGCTGAAAGGCCGCGACCTGCATGAGGGTCCGGGTGCGCGTCCGGGTCCGGGTGTGGGTCACGGTACTCGTCACGGCGTCGTCGGCGTCGTCGGCGTCCACGACGGTCATCGCAGCGCCAAGCGGAGTCGTCACAGGTGGCGCCATCGCCGCCGCCGCCGCCGTGCTTGCCGTTTCCACCATTTTCGGCATCCACAGGCCGGCGAGATGGGTAGCTGTGCTGGCCATGTTAGTCGCGTGGCAGGAAAAGTCGGACTCACCTGGGACGGATCTCGCGAAATCGCCACACCCTTCCGATGAGGTGGAAGCGATCGTGGAGGAGGCGACACATCGCGCCGCCGAGAAGGAGCAAGTGGCGGTACGGGGAGACGGGGCACACCCCGCCGTTGAGAAGCAGGTAGTTGTGATGGAAGAGAGGGAGCCGGAGGCGGAGGCGGCCGCCCTGAGGAGGAGGCTGTGCAGCCTGAACTCGGCACTGCGCACCTGCTCCAGGATGCCACTGAGGACCGCCACGTCGACAGCCATGGCCGATTCCAGAGCCGGCGGGATGCACGGGGTCCGATCGTGGTGGTGCGTGCCCGGGGTGGCCGGGTGGTGGATATCTGTATGATTGCCATAGTGGTCGGGAACAGTCCTGGCCGGGCTGGCCGAGCTGGCCGAGCTGGCCGCGCCGGCCATGGAGACGAGGAGGGGGAGAAGAAGAGAAACGGCGAGGGGGAGGGGCAGGGAGGGGAACATGATGGTCAGTGATGGTCGGCGGGGCCGATGCTGGGATTGTGATGGCGATACTGGAGCCGAGGAGGGGGGGATGCTTCTACGATGGCCAAGGCGCGCCGAGGGCTTATATGCGCCCGTGCTGGTCGCCACTGGCGACGCCATTCCACAGATATCACGTCGCCGGGCCGATCGCGAGGCCTCCTCCGCAAGCAGCTCGACCGCCTCCCCTCGTAGGTCACCAGACAACCCGAACGTGCTTGCTCGTGCTCATGATATCACGCTGGATCCCAAACTCACTTGGCAGTCCCCGGCTGATCTGTTTTGCTCGGCGGCGACCGATGACGAGCGTGCGCCGGGCACCGGGCACCATTTCGGCCCATTCCGGCGCCAAGTAGCCTTCTGAGATGGGAGGGCAGGTCTGGTGGGGGCGGAAAACCCCCGGGCCCCCCCATCTCCCCCGCGCTGTCTGCGCCGCTGTGCCTCCGTGGCGCGCCGCCACGTGACGACGACCTGGTCAATAATATGTGAATATCGCCGACCGAGGTCTGCGACATGGCCGGATCCTTGAAGTAACCGCCGCCGCCTCGGCCGAGTCTCCCGGCTCTCTTCTCTCTCTTTCGGGATCGAGGGGAAGAAACGACGCACGGCCGGGGCCGAGATCGCGGCCGCAGTCGACCCTCTCCCGCCTCCCGAGGAGAGAGAAAGTGCGCATCGCCATCTCAGGACAAGCTCGTGCGTGCGAGCGTGCGTGCGCACGGCACCCCAGCCCGGGCGCGCGCGGTACCCACCCGGCCGACGGCTACAGGTACAGAACAAGTCTCGGCCCTCATGATCCCCCCCGTGCAGTAAATAGCACGAGTCCGGTCAAGAATGCAGCGCAATAATCCAATGCCCTCTCGCGCGTCCCAAGCGCCCTCTCGTGAAGATGCACCCCCCGCCGGGAATGCCTCCTTTCCCCCTGGGCCTGCACGAGCCAACCCGCGCCACCTCGGGCCCAGCTCAGCCTCCTCCACCTCCACCCCCCCACCTCTGCCTCTGGCCCCAGGGACGCCTCGCTTACGCCAGCGGACCGTGCCCCTTCACCCTGGCGATGGGAGAAAAAAGGCGGTTTGTCTCCAATGTCACGCCCGCCTGGGCGCTCCCGGCCCAGAGCAGAGCAGAAAAAAAAATGAGACCAAAGGGCCCCAAAGCCTTCCTCCCACCACCCCAAGATGGGGTTCCCAGGCCGGGCCCATCTCCCCCCCGACGAGAAAAAAAAATTTCCCTCCTTCCTCTTCCGCCCTTCTCCCTCCTCACCGGGCATGCAACTATCGCGACGACACCACAGGCATCATCACCAGCAATACCTTCATCACCTCGACCACCGCCGCGGCGGCTCCCATCACCACCACCTCAGCTGCCGCTGCTGCCGCTGCTGCCGCTGCGGCCGCTGCCGCTGCTGCTGCCGCCTTGATTGCGACCGGTGATGTGAGAGAGCCCCCCTCGGTCGGCTCGTCTCCCACCCAACGGCTCTGCTTTCACCCCCGGCCAAACTGACCATCGCCACCCAGCTTGCCACACCCACCAGCCGAAACTGAAACCACAACGCGCCTGCCAGCAAACTCGACCCGGCCGCACCGGTCTCACCACCGACCCACGCGCCACGCAGGCTGGGCAGAAAACTCGGACCCTCGGACCCGGATCAGGCTCATATGCTTGAGGAGGGGAGATAATAGGGTCACGAACACTCTTTCCTCGTATTGATCAGAGGAGACCCTCTGATTAATACTTGTTGTTCTCTACTACCCCAGTCACCCCAGCCTCAAGACATTTTCTTCCCCTGTCGCGATCGCAACCGCTGTCAACTCGACTACTTCTTGATCTTGTTCTCCCCAGCTCTCTGTAATCTACAAGGTCATCGTCAACATCGTCAACAAGGTCATCATCATCGTCTTCGTCGTCGTCGTCACGGCCGCTGCCACCACCACCGCGACTTGATCCGGTAGCAGTCATGGCTGTCAAGTCGAGCGAAAACGGAAAGAGGAAGTCGGGCGGCGGCGGCTCGAGGTTTGTCGTCACCCTCAAGTGCTCGCCGCGGAGGCTCCGCGGCGTGATCAGGCCCGAGACAGCAGCCCCCGTCAAGGAGGAATCGCCCCTCAAGGATGATCAGGGCCAGGAGCAGTTGCTGCCGCGGCCACCGCAGCCGCAGCCGCAGCAGCAGCATCAGCAACAGAGCCTGATCCAGCTCAGGCCACCCCCACCCGCGCCTCCCTCGACCGCGGCCGTGCTCCCACGGCTCGCCCCGCCCAGCGGCAACGTGAATAATGTCAGCAACACCAGTCACAACAACGACGGCAGCAACGGCAACAGCAACAACAACAACTCGGACTCGAACCCGGCCACGCCAGGGGCTGGCACTCCCGGCGCCATGGCGCCCCCCGGCGAGACCAAGAAGAAGACGGGCAAGCGGGCGGCGGGGGCGGCCAACGGCGTGGACCCGGGCAAGGCCCGCGGCAAGCCCGGGCCGAAGAAGAAACAGAAGCTGTAGGTGTGGTGTGGCGTGGTCTGGTGTGGTGTGGTCCGGCCGAGCGATGACTGGAAATCTTGGCTGACCAGACTTGCGGCCGCAGCGAAGAAGGCGTGGAGATCACGGGCCGAGGCACGGGCGGGCACCGGCTCGGGCCCCGGGCCAACCAGGGCGCCATCAACGCCCAGCTCCGCGCCCTCGACAGGTCCGGCAGGCCGTGCCGCCGGTGGACCAAGGGCGGCTTCACCCTCAAGACCTTCACGGGCGTCACGTGGGAGATCCCCCGGTGGCGGGCCCCGGCCAAGGCCGACGCGGAGCCGAGCGGCAACGCCGGCTCGGCGGCGGTGTCGACCAGTAGCAGCAGCAGCAACAGCACCAAGGAGAACCAGCCGGGCAGCGGCAGCGGCAGCGGCAGCGGCGGCGGCGGCGGCGGCATGGTCAAGAGCGAGGCGAACAGCAACACCGGCCTCGACGTCGAGATGGTCCATGGCGCGGTCGGCTCGCCCGCCACCACTCCGGCTACCGGTATCGGCTCGGCGGCGGCGGTGGCGGCGACGCCGATCACGGCCGCGTAGCCGATTCCATTTGACCACAGCCACGACACCGGCAACGACACCGGCAATGACTCAGCTTGTAATACCTTGCAACCCGATCCGGATGGATATCCGTCCGCCAGCAAGACCGACCGGGGTGCTGTTGTACATGGAACCGAAAGATGGGCCGATTCGGCGTTGGGGGATCTCACGGCAAAAAACAGGCCCGATTGGCCGTCTTCTCAGTCTCGTTTTCTTCTAGTATGGCACGATCTAGAAGAATGAGGGAGGGAGAGGTGGCACGTGATGGGGGCGTGCATTGACACCATGGCATCCAAGCCGAATACGGGCTGGGAGTGGATTTCCAAGCCAGAGAGAGACAAGTTGGCGGCATGCTAGAAATCCAGATGGGGCTGCTTGGACTCGGTATGGGCTGGCTGGCCGGCTGGCTGGTGCATCGACGTCTGGTTGGCGCATCGGAGTTGAGGGTTGGGTGGCGGCTGGGGTGTAGGGATGTAATAATATATTCTAGCAATGCTGATCATGTCACCTTTTGCATAATGTCGGCTGTCGGCAAGGGGGGGTGGCAGGGTGATCGGGGTCAGTCAGATCAAGTCCTGGTCTGGAAAGCGGCTCTGCTGATACAGATTCTCCTTTCCCAATCCTCATCTCTCAATCTTGCTCCCTCTCTAGTCCAGCTCTCTTTCCAACCTTGCTGTCCTCCCCCCAATCCAGTGCTCTCTCTAATCCAGAATTGTTTCCAAGTCAGCCCCCTCCAGCCTCCTCTAGCCCCTTCTGCCCCCCTCCTGCCTAATCTGGCCGCTGGTCTTCGGCAGGACGGGCCCAGGTCAGATGGACCGACAGCAGACCTTGCTCGACATCTCAATGGGGGAGAGGATGGCCGGCGCCAGCCTTTGATTGGGATTGGCCCCCTGCAACTGGACTCGACCTGACTGCTTGACAGGGACAGGGCATCCCAGAACCAAAAATATGGGTGCTGATGGCTCATCTTATCAGTGGTACAGAGAGCTGGTGAATCAGGAAGCCACCATGCGATGTGAGTGTGAGTGTGGGCGTGGGTGTGGGACATCTACCGCGGCGTGCTTGTGAGCCATGGGGAGATTATGATGGGCTACTCGGTCGTGTATCTATGAAGCGATTCGCTCATGGCAAGAAAGATACTGGCCACTCGGCAAGCGCAAAGTTGGCTGAGGGCAATACAATCCACCGAGAAGTACTCTCCAGTATAGATAGATGGAAGAGTCCTTCACAGAGGTAAGGCGAGTATCCGGGCAGGATAATATAAATCTAGAAACCTGTCCGTCGGGACGGAATTGCTATACTTGTTGTGCTGCGCTCTGCAGCACATCCTACCTGAAGCAGGCCGTACCACCACAGGGGACAATCCGGTCCCTATATAGGGACCATCTATCTACCTCCCTGCCGGGTATCAGTAGATAGATTATAGGAAACGGTACCTTGGGCCAGAATCTGCAGAATCATCCACCACCCATACCTGAATGTGACCTCCCCAGCCCGCGGGGCAAGCAACAGCAGCACCAGCACCAGAATCGTGACCCAGTGGAATCACATCACTCCTTGACGCGGGGTGCGGACACACCATGCAGAGCGCATGCCAGCCACCCGCCAGGCTCGCTGAGATCAGGCCCGGCGGCCCGAATTCTCAAAACAGCTGCAGACAGATCGTAATCTTGGCCATGGTCACCGTCATAGCGATGGCGCGACCAACCATCCAAGGAACCACCACCAGCCCTAGGGAGCCCCCCCGGAGATGGAGGAATGAGTCATGGATAGCAATTACTGGCCATGGCGGTGATATGACGCGAACAGGTGTAAAACCTGCCAAGCGCACCCGGGACAGGGCGGCAGCAGCAGCAGCAGGAGCGGGCTGAGCAGAAAGAAGCGGGCCGGCGACCTTATCATAGACTCACCTCGACCACTCCCGTGATCCGCCCAGCCCCGAGTCTAGCCAAGCCAGCTCGGACCCGGCCGCCCCCCTGCTCCATCCTCTTTTCTTGATACCCTCCATCCTCATTTCTGGATACCCCCCATCCTCTTTTCGCCATACCCGCCATCCACTTTTCTCCATACCCTCCAATCCACAGTAGACGGCAAATGACGGCCGACCCAGTCTGCCGAGAGCGACCAAGCCTGGCTTCATTTTCGTCTATTATTGCCTTGCCAGCCGATAGTTTAAAACTGAGCTGGTAGGTGCTTCCCAGCCGACAGGTGCTTCCCCAACCACATACGGTAGGCGTGGGCCGGTGCGCCCCACCTGCCCCCACCAGTCGCCGACAGTCGACAGGGGTGCCTCCGCCCCCGGAGGGTGCTGCCTGACCTGACCTGCCGCCGCTGCTGCTGCTGCCGACCTACCTCCCACAAGAGAGAGAGAGAGAGAGAGAGAGAAAGCAGCAGCAGAGCTATCATTCAAATCTGGCCAGTGCCTTCCATCTACCATTCATTTATTTCAATAAAAATACTGCCAGCTCAACTCAATTACGCACCAGCCCAGGTTGGACCAGACCACCCGCCCTGCTCCTTCCAGCTTGCCGTCCTGCCACCCGACAAGACCACAACACCCGAGGCAGCTCTCCCCAAAGCCGCCGCCGCCGCCGCCCACCGCCTCCTCCCTCCCTGCGACAACACCGGACAGAACCCAAGAGGAGCGCGATACTGCTGCTAGTGTACATACACTTCTTCTTCTTCAGAGCTCGTCCCCCCTCCAACCGCCGTCATCCGCCTCCGTGCCCGGACGATTCGTATCCTACCCTCGCCTCTTCCGCTTGCCCCTCCCTCCGGCGACCCCGCCTGACCCCCACTCAAATCCATCTCTCATGGCGTTCAATGTGGCCGGCCGTCGCTCACTCGGCATCCCAGGTTCTCTGCCGCCGCCCAGCACTGGCGCCCGAGGAGCCGGACGCGCACTGTACCTCGTCACCGACGACGACGACAGCGAGGAGGAGGACCTAGTCGCGAACCGCATCGCCCACGCCCGCAGGCAGCACGACCAGGCCTCCAGAGAGATCGACCAAGACAGCGACGACGCCGGAGCCGTGAGCAGCCGCCACAGGGGCGATACCAGCTCCTCCACCGCCGACGACGACGACGACATGGATATCGAGCTCGACGCCGCCTGGCCCGGGGTCAAGAGCTCCCTGCCGCCCATCTCGCGCGTCTTCGAGCCCGTCTCCCGCGATGGCGCGGCCCACAACTTCGAATCCGGCTTCCAGCTCCCGGAGCACTTCGAGCCGTCGTACCTGCGCGGGTCCGTCTACATGTCACGCCTCCGCGAGGCCGCCAGCGCCAGGACCGTCGAGCGGCGCGAGCGGGCCGCCGCCGAGCGAGCGGCCTC
>JAOYNC020074128.1:0-60158 GCA_025802115.2 Bertia moriformis
ATTCTAAACATTTGATGGTCGACCTGCGGAAACGTGAGACATTTCAACTTCTCTTTATGGCGTTTGGATTGATAACGTCGAGTTACCATTTGGCGCCACTTCTTCAGAGAACTAATTAGGTTGAACGAGATTAACTTGGTTATGTTATATTCAAATTGGTGGCCTCCTCTCATCATCTGATGAGAGACCTCAAGCAGGTTACACCAGGTCACTCTACGTCTCTTGGAACTTTTGCTTGATGGACTAGTCTGATATGAAAATGGAGTCGTCCCGACTGTTGACTCGAGTGTCATAAATTGCCTTGAACTGCGAAGTTCAGATAGTACTGGAGAGGTTGGGGAGCAATTCACTGCTTATGTCCCAATGAGACGTCACCAGAGGCGCTGGATCCGATGACATCTACCCTGAAACAATGTCTGGCAAATAATTGGCGTGGTCTGTGTCTTTGCCTATGGAACTTGTCGAGTGCTTAGTCGATGCAAACATATCCCACACTGGGGTCCTCGCAACGATGTTTATGAAGTTTGTCTTTCCATCAGAGCCCCAGGGTGAATGATTGTTGATACCGCGTCTATAGACGACGCGACTAGCGCAATATTCACTATTATAAATACTCGCAGCCCTAGGCGACTCCTCCTCAACTCTTCCTTTTCTTTAAACGCGCTCTTCGCCACCTTTCTTTCTCAACTCTCTCCATCTTCCTCCGCACCAACTTCATTCTTCCTTCACTCTTGCCAACCTCTACGAATCAACTTGACGTTCACTAAATATTTTCCATCTCTTCTCCAAACTTCGAATCAATATCTTTAGTCACCTCCTTCGTTCTTGGACCTTGGCCTTTCCCTGTTTTATCAAAAGAATCTTTGTTGAGCTCTCTGGTCGCTCGTTACGTGTTTTCTCATCATGTACGATTGCAACGAGCTTTTTGACGATATGGACGCGAAGCTTCAGGGCCCTGTTGCCAATAGTGGGGTCAATATACAGTGGGAGAATAATACGATTGACTCGTGAGTTGTTAACCTCGTGGCAGTCACTTGATTGTTTGATTTCTAACATAAAGCGATAGCCCCCAGAATAACACACACCTGGCTGTTGATGGCGGACAATCAGACGGCAGCGAACGCAGCTTCGACGAGACAGACTACGATGGCTCCCCGGGCGGAATGCAGGTTATTCAGTCTGTGGAGGAGGATATACACACTGGCGTTCCTTTTGGTGAGGGTTTAAAACGGCTGGGTGAGGAAGCAGCACCACATCTCCCTCCTACCGATTACGCTGTGTCGTTATCTAGTGGCAGTGCCAATCCTCCACGCGGGCTGTTTACTCAAACTTCAGCGAGCTTCCCAGTCTACGAGGGAAACCAACGCTTCACAACTACACGGGATCACAATGGCCATATTGCAGTTCACCCTGCATACCCTCACAGTCCTGCATATGCGACTCACCCGCATGGCATGGGACATACTTATTCCAATGAGCATTGGAGCAATAGTTCAGATAATACAAAGTAGGCACCCTTGATCGAGTGACAGACTTGTGATTTGACATTGATATTGACCATCTCACAGCTTTCTCGTCCCTGACAAATCGGAAATCTCACCAAATCCTCACCCCTCTTCTCATCCCACTAATGACGGAGATTCGACTTCTAATGGCTCCCGCAATGAAAGCCCCACTGGCTTTACCAGTCGTCGCAAGAAACCAACTGTCAAGACAGATTACGCGTCTGCCACTCCTCCTGATATGTGTGCAAGACTGGCTGTGTCAACGAGCAGTGAATCCTCGACTGACGACGGCTCTGATACTGACGAGGAAGACCTGCCGTACTTGACTTTCGTCGATCCGGTCGTTCCTGACTTTGTGCCAAAAATGTCAGACCTTTTGAACGTGAAGTATAGCAACGCCGACCAGAACACAATCTTTGAAACTGCCGAAGCTGCTAATCGACTTGTTGGCGCTGACCCTGCTCCTAAAGACAACACACTTCCTCGCACCCAAGCGCAGCGTAGGGCTTTCGTCAAGGCAGTGTTCAACGCGGTGAAAAGCACCGAGCATGCGGAGGATAATCCGGGTATGATCAGACCGTTCGCGGAAGGCAAATACTCGGACCGTCGGATTGAAGTTTTGGCCTGGAATATTTTGCATACTTGTGTTGTCCGCCATACGACGGGAGCTCTGTTGGCGCCGTTCGATGTGAAGAAAAAGGGGACCACCGAATTGTCCACTTTCGCTGACCGCATGGCGAAGGTTATTGAATGCCTTACGGTAAGAGCGCCCGAAGCACAATCCGTTTAACGGTCCAAAAGTCTGACTTACATGGCTCAAGACCCAGAAAACGATCTGCAAACACTTGCTCGACCCTTACTACCTGTTCCAGTTTGTCGACGATCCGGTCGCCTCTCAGAAGCGTGTCCTTGCGAACAAGAACCTCAATAAACGCAAAGGAGATATCATGAACGCTGGCAAGCGAATAATGACCAAGTCCAGCATCGCTGGCTCGCCACAGAGCAAGATTGACGATTCTTTCACCAGCGAAACGCCGCCGAGCTTCAGACCTTCCCATGACATGACTCCCTCCAGCACCCAGGACGTAAACGATTCAGAACAGACAATCACCCCCGACGGAACCATGAATGAGAGCATGATGACACGCAGCTTCAACTTCACAGCCTCTCCTGCGGCTCGTCGCGCCTCGCTCAATCTGGGACCGGGTAGTACTATCGCTCCTCACCACATTCCCCGCAGTGCTCAACAGTCATCTCCGTCTCCCGCTCCCAAGAGTGGTGCCGCTGCAGCTCATATCCGCAGATTCCATGAGCGTCGCTTGTCCAACCTCGCGGCTCAGCGTCGGGCCCAGAACGCTCGTACTCCGAGTCACTCACGCAACAATTCGATCGATGGTTCTTTGACCACGAGTTTCTATGCTCCCGAACAACACCATTTTACAGCTGGAAATACGCCGGGGAGGCTCAGGTCTGAATCTACGAGTACGACTGCCAGCCACAAGCGTCGCGCTTCTGAAGTGGACGATGTCGATGAAAACGCGTCGCCGAAGAAGCGACGTTGAAGCCACACGACTGAATCTAATCTTCACGAGTTACGACTTCCGATTTACTTCAACTTTCTTGTCGATACCATTTGATCCCGATTTAGTCCAATTATTCGCGATTGGCACCAGATGCATCTATGCTGGCGCGGCTATCTTTGCATCACATTACGCGATCTACGAATTTTTTTTTTTTTTTCAATATGGCTCACGAATCTTTTCCATTTCTATCAAAAGCTCAGGAGGTTTTCTGTTAGTCACAGTTTGGGTGGGATCTTGTTCACTTCTTGTCCATACACATAATGTTCTTGGTCACTGTCTGACGGCTTCTGACACCGTTTAGACCAGACTATTTTTACCAAATATCTTTTCGGCTCATTCTTCTTGTTTTATGGTCATTTGGGCTTATTTTGTTTTGTTTCGTTTCTTGTTGCTACATTGGAGGCGTTGATCTGGCTTAGCCCTATCGCGCCGCACTACCAGAAAATATGTCATTTGGTTGTTCCTATTTCCTATTTTCCATTGATGTTGGGGAAATTGTTGTAATTTTAATCAAACAAAAATCTAGATTGGTGTCTTTATCTATTCTCTTACAGAATCCTGCTTGGGTATCTATGATAATTGTACGCAAAGAAATAAATCGTGCACATGCATATAGAAGCGACCTATCTACTCCACCGGCTGAATTCCATACTTCCCATAATCAAAGTCCACCAAGCTCCCCACCAACTCAGCCCACCCATCCCCAATCGTCCCAATCTGCCCAGCATCCCCCAACCGTTCCTTCTTCAATGCATCCGCCTCCTTCTCCGTCTCCGTCTTCTCCTCCTCCTTGTGCTCCCCCGTCGCCCCAGCCAAAACCTCTTCTTCGCGCCCCTTATATGCCTCCAGCAGACCCGGGTGCGGACACCAAATAACCCTCATGCCAGCCCTCCGCCCAGCCTCAACACCAGGCACCGCGTCCTCAAACACAAGACACTCCTCGGGCTTAACCTCCTCCTCACCCTTCACCCTCAATCTCGCATTAATCGTCTCCAGCGCAAGCAGGTAGATATCCGGGAGCGGTTTACCACGCCCCTTCGCAATTCGCGTATCATCGCCCAATACCTTCTGCGACGCAGGAAACACATCGAACAATTCCTGCAGATGTGCCGTCTTCATCTGGTAGTTCTTGCTATGCGAGGACGTCGCAAGGGCGAGATGCACCGGGTTCTCCGTGTCTTTCGTCGAGGATAGTCTGGCGAGAAGGGTCTCGACGCCGGGGAGGGGCGCAGATTCGGGGAAGAGTTTGGCTTGAAGGGTCGCTTGTTTCTTGAGGTATTCTTCGGGTGTTATGGGAAGCTTCGCCCAGTCGTGGAAGATTCGGCTTGCCTGGTGTTCATCTCCAAGTCAGCTCATCCATTATATACTCTGTATATAGTTTGTGTAGGTAGGTGATATACCTCCGGCTGCGGCCGGCCCTGCAATTGCGCCTTGATATTCCAGGGGAGCAATGGCTTTCCATATTCCTGGAGGATTGTGTTCGTCACGATGGTGTACTTATCCTCCGTGTCGAGGAGGAGGCCGTCCATGTCGAAGAGACATGCGCGAACGCGGGGGAAACTGGGGGGGGGTTGTTAGTTAACTATTCTTCGGAATATGGCGCCTGAGAGCGGAGGTCTTATTCAGCGTAACGTACCTTGGAGAGGTCATTGTTGACTAGTTGATATAGTATCACTGTCCGAGTATTGTAGAAGGTTGTGTCGAGGACGACCTGAATGACTGCAGGATTGCGGGGGAGATACGGGTGTTCCTGAAAAGGTATAGTGTCATGTGAATCTTGGCGTTCAGGGAAATGCAGCCCTACAACTGGCTGGACTTGTTACGGACAAGAAATAAAAGAATAACATGTCTATTCCTCCTGAAATATTTGGGACTACAACACCTGATCACTCGGGGTTGCTTGTATTTACCATGTATTGTTGTAGGCAAGCGATGAACGATCTTTAGAAGCGGGCTTCCTTGTATCCGGCAATGAATGCGGCAATGGGGGCTCTGGAAAGGCCTATGAGACTTGTCTCCAAAAATGTCGCGTGTCAGTTTGCCATTAAGAGACACCATCGGTTTTAGAGGGTACGTCGGGAGCCTTCTGTTTCCGATGGACTCGCAGTTCCGTAGATCACTGGCTGCTGTCATAATGAAGTAAATGAGCCGTATAGCTATATCAAAGCTTTGACCCTAAGATAGCTATGAAGTTGGAGAAGGAAATGCAGCTACTCTGCTTATCAAACACAACAGCAAATAAAGCCGACGCCAGTTAGATGACCATGGTTGGGATTAAAAAAAAAAAAAGCCCTATCGGCTACTATGGCGATAGCTGGCTGAAGGATCTTTCTCCCAACATCAAGAGTGTCAATATAAGGGGAAGCGGCAGTTCCAGGAGGTATTAGATATAGGTGATGAGTACCTGTAATACGGAGAAGGCAGTGGATGGCTACTCTTTGAGGTCGATGAAGAAACATTCTCTCGCGATTTTATCAACGCCAAAGGCACACAAAGTACATCTTGGTCTTCCTTCAGTGCTATTGAATGACTTTCACTTGTACAAATGATCTCCTACAATCACGCTGCCGTGCAAGGCGCATTTGGCGATGCGCTGAGCCAAGATCTGATTCCGGTAGGTCGGTTTCGGACAGGCCTTGCAGCCGTATGAGGGCGCGATCATCAAGAACGACGAAAAGGACAACAAAAAAAGGAGACGATGCATGGGGTCCATTGCAATCACCGCGCGGTCATGACCGCAACTGGCCCACAGTGGTACTCGAAGTTGTGGTCGCCAAATCTCAACCATAACTTCAATCGGATGTTCGCTTCTGGTTACGACAAGGTCAAGGCAAGGTCAACATCGTCTTTACGCTGGCCGTGTGCCGCCAGAATCCCAAAATTTATATTGAGAAATGGAAGTCGGTGGGTGGCCGGGAGAATCGTACTCAGCAGGTCACGGTATATCGAGGCACAAACAACCCCATATACACAACCGGCGACCCTCTTGTCATCGAATTTTCAAACATATTTCTCCGCGATACTAGATGTCCCAGGAAAGTAAACATTCAATTCAGGATGTTCTCGAGAACTTCATGATTCCACTTTGACTCGCTCAGAGGTTTGGAATCTGAGACATCGCCTTGCTTTGTCTTAATCCTAGCATCACATTCGGCCATCCCACTATCGAAAGGTCAACGGCGGGCCAGCAACTCAAGCGACCATACAAAGGTCAATCTGGTTACGAATCTACATCAGGAAAGGCTTACTTGAACTGTACCTTTCCATTGGCGCATCCGCTAGAGAAGACATCCATTGGGCAGGCCCCTGGCTAAGTGAAAAGAAGCCCTAAACGAAGGCCATGCGGTGCGGCGGGATTACCTACTACCAAGAGGCTTTAGTTTTTATATAGAAAAAAAAAAAAAATACCTTCTAGATTTGAAAACAGGCGAAGACCGAACTTCATACCTGCCAACTCGGCTGATGCAAAGTTATTTCTCCGTATTTTTGCTTCTTTCGACAGCCCCTCCCCCCAGTGAGCTGTCACAGTCGCGTCAATTCGAACCGTATCCCCGGACCGATCGAAGAACAGGGATCTTTGTTACTGGATAATGGATGGTGGGCGGTGGTAAGAAGATTATTCGGCTCTCTCTGGAATATCGGCCCGTCAAAGTCAACAGATCTCTGAGTTTTTCAAAAGGACATCCTGGCATGGTGACAATGTTCGCCTTTAACCACCGTGCTACAAAGAGTTATGGATTGACAATTGTGACCGAGACGGGTACAATATGACAAGACATAACGGTGACATGTCTGGTTCTTATGGAGACAAAATTACTGTACACTGGGTATCTCAAAAGTTAATGGCAACATTGCACAGATAACCGTAGAGAAAACGAAAGGGTATGCCATGTAAAATGAAATGCGACTAAATGCACACAGATGATATGATAAATGAAATCTCATCAAAACGCCCGACACTACACCGCGAAAATGCCAAAGAATACATACGAGATTGCAACAAAAGAAACCGACAATCATTGTCCCGGCGACGTCGGATTGCTCGGCAGATACTCAGCCGGTACCTTGGGTACACGCGGAGACCCAACCGTCTGCGCCATAGCGCGTTGCTGCGCGCGGATTGTTTCGCGCTGACGCTCCTTTTCGCGGTTCGTTGCGGCGCCACCTGTAAGCCGTCTCATTCCACTTCGGATCATGGATTCGAGAGAATGTGATCCGTCTGTCACGCTCCGCGTTGGCGGCCCCAGGGGATGTGAGATTGCTGGTTTGTTGATTGTTAGGCGCTCGTCCATGTCAGACATACTTTCTTCGGGCTCGTCATCGGAGAAGAAGGCTGATTCGTTGAAACCAATGGATGGAGTTGGATTCTGTGGGTTGGATGCTGGCGAGAACAGATTATTCACTGGGGATGTGATTGAACGAGTATGCGAGACTGGATATGATGCTTGAATAGGCGCGAGAGGTGGGGTACTTGTCACGTTGCTGCTGTCGATGCGCAAATTAGGCGGTCGAGACTCGGCCAAACCGTTATGGAATGACGACGATGAGGCAGTCCGTGCGAGAGACTTGCGGAGAATTGGTGCTGTCTGTTGATCGTAGCGATTTTCGCTGGTATCCACATAACTACCTGAGAACCCTGACAACATGGTGTCTGAAGCAGGTGTCATGGACGAATTAATCGTCTCTGTCTCCTCAAAGAAATCATCAAGACTGTCCAGCTTCGACACAATGTCTCCCATATTGCCATCCATTTGCGTGTCGATTGACTTCATCGTGTCAGCCCGCATAGGGAAGAACGAATCATTGTATCCATCCGTGTGGAACTCTACCTCGGTAGGAGCGGTTTCTTGCGCTTCCATGAGGTCGACCTCCGCGCAGGTGTAGAACACAGCGTGGACGTTATGTCGCGTAATGCTTGATTGCGTTGCAGGCATCGGGATCGACCACCCCGTAGGCTCGGGTATACCATACAAACTTTGGATACGCTCGTATTCTTTGCGAATGGCCCGTGACGACGAAGACGACGCCATACTCATCCGAAGATGGTGCCGCTCCATGGGATTGCCCGAAACAGTCATGATGTGATCCATGACTTGCAAAGCCCGAGGGCAGAGATCCGTCTGCAACAGACGTAAGAGGGGTGAGATTAGATCAGGTCCATGACAAGTGACTTCTCCTCTCCGCATATCAATATCTGGTATCAACACGCAGAGGATTTTCATGACCTTAATCCGGAACCAATTGGTCGTGTTGGTCAAAAAGCCCATGAGGAATATCAGACTGTAAACGTCCTGGCGCGGGAAGTAATACGACCGGATCTCGGAGACAATATGGTTCAGGAAGTCACCCTCTGCCTTGTATTGCCCATTAGCGAATCCCAGAAGCGAGGCAGCCAATCGTGGGCAGTTCTCGCTTTCCGCAACGCGAGCCAACATGGTGGCACGAGCAAGAGTCTTCGGATCGTCAACCTCCGAATCGAACTGATGGAGAAAATGGGCCAGATTAGCGAGGATAGTAAACAACAACCGAGATCCGTCGCCAATAAGTTGGTTGTTGGGAAGACCACTCAATCGGTGCAAAATATCCAATGCCCGACTGATAGATTCAGAAGACTTTAATCCCTTGTAGACCAAATTCTGAAGGCCATCAAAACCACCTTCCCATCGGGGCGGTTGACCCTCAATAAGCTGTGTTACCACAGCCGGGTCGCTCATGTCGACATTGTCCATGAATTTCTCGAGCATGCCAACACTCTCAATGAACTCGGTCTCGTGGATCGTGTTCAAGCACGCACAAGTAGTCCAGAAAAGCTGGGGATATCGCAACAAATCAGCGGGTGACAGAGAACTGATAATGATCTTGAGGGTGGTAAGGATCTCCATGGAGAACGTCTGGTAGTCAGCCTCTTCATCGGCGATCGTGTTGGAAAGTCGAGCGAGCATATCCGCGAGCATCCTAGAGTCCAACGACGTTGAAATGCTGCGGAAAATTTGGAACGATCGACAAGCAAGATGCCGGACAGGGCAGGATGTCGCCCAATTCAATGCCTCCTTGGCCCAGAGATCGTTGACACCTTCGTAAGCAAGGTTGAAGAAATCAACAACTTGACGGGTGACCGTAGACATAGACAAAGGCACTCGGCTAGCTTCATCGATATCCTCCTTGTCGCTGTTGTCCTCGTAGTCCCAGACAACCTTTACATCACTCTTGCGAATAGATTCCACGAAATCCTCGACGGCCTGACGAGTTTCCATGGGCCCGTTATCCTCAACCTTCGCAGCCACCAGCTCATGGATCAGATGCACCAGCATTTCTCGAGCCTGCTCTTGCACAGTGATCGTGTAGTGATCCCACAGGATAAGGACAACGTGAAGCAACTTGACAACGTCTTCCAGCACCAGAGTGACCGGGGCAACCATCAAATCAACGAGGAAAATAAGAGCGACCTGACCAAGTGACAGACCTGCCTGCTTATTGCCAACCGGCAACACGGCACTCAAATCCGCGACATACGGCAAGCTCTTGGTGTCCGGAGGAGCTGGGGTGATCTCCTTCCTTTCCTGCACCATGTTCTTGGGGATGACTTGCATCAGGAAGAACTCGATCACCTTTGACCCAGCGAGTGTCCCAGACAAGAATACAACTACTTGCTTGGCATACTCGACAAAGTTCTGCTCCTTGCGTTCCAGGCAGAGGTTGATGATGAAATCGAGTACAAGTTGGACATTTCCGCCATGAGGGCCCGTAGCCAGAGCTTGCCAGAGGGCCTGTACCTCGTTCGGTAATATGGTGCTGGATCGGATAGTTATCTCGAACAAATTCGCAAGGAGCATGTAGGACTTGGCTGTCGGGCCACCGTTGGGGTCAACCTGAAGTTCCATTGTCTGCACCCACGGCAAAATGGCAGCGACCATATTCCGCTGGCTGTCGGGACGAATATTTCTGAAGTGCAATGCGAACTCGGAAAACAGAGTGAAAGCCAAGTCCGAGTGCTGCTTCGCCAGTCTCTTCGACGTCTCAAACTGAGCAAGTTTGTATACGGCCGTTGTCTTGTCAGAAATGCTGATGTCGAAATCTTGAAGCCGGGAACTCTTCTGCTGACGTTCTTCCAAGATCCGAAGCAGCTTAGCAGACTTCATTCTTATTTCACGCTTCTGATTGCCAAGGGTAACGAGCACAGCACCGAGGATCCTCCAGAAGTTGAAATGGTAGTCGGTGTTCTCTATGAGCACCTCAGTGACCACTTCAAAATAGCTCTCCAGTGCTTTCGGGCGCTCCGTAACGTAGCACATCTCAATTGACCGTTCGAGCAAGTACGAATGTTCTTTGTTGTGGATGATGAGGTTCTTGAGTGCCCGTCTGCCAATGGCGTGCCATTTATCGCTGATGGTGTTAAAAATGATATCGACCCATGACAACATACGTCCAACGTCAAACTGGAGTACTACGCCGGTTTCTGTAGTGATACTAATCGGACCTGCGCAAAGTGACGCCATGGCACTAAGAGCGGCCGCCCGTAGATTCTTTTTCTCAATTTCCATGGCGGCAGCTGTGTTACGCAGTTCGCCTTCATGATGGGCGAACTTCCGCATTTGCTCCTCCCTTTGGGAGATCTGGGGCTGGTTGGGCGAATATCCACACCAATCCTCCATCAGCGAAAACGCAGACTTCCGTGACTCAAACGGTATCCAGCGAGAAGATTCTTCTATTCTGTTGATAGCCTCGAAGAGCTCTTCCATCAATCCACAGTAATGGAACCGTAGCCGTTGGAACTCCCAGTCATTCTGGACTTCTGAATCGCTTAGGAATATGCGCAGGTCCTTGGTGTAGGTGACGAGGTTATTGACGATCCAGTCATCATTGTACACCTCAGGCTCACGAAGGAAGTGAGAGGTCAGCTTGTACACATGCGTGACTTCTGTTCGTAGTCTATCTGTTTTCCTACTGCGTCGGGGACTGCTTGGAGACCGGTAATGCACGCCAATTCTCATCTTGGCTTCTTCATTGCAAGTCGTCACAGCGTATTGCAATGATTCAAGCAAGGTGCGATAAAGGTTCTTGTTGATCGATCCCAGGGCGGCCACAATGGCACTCCGGATGGAATCACGTTCAGCCGACAGTAAGGGGATGACAAAAGCAAATAGACTCCGGGCTGAGCTGATTTTATCCTGCGATTGCTGCTGGCCCTTGGACGACTTGCGAGCATGCTGGGCATTTGCCAACTGACTCTGCGACTGCGCACCAACGCTATTCAAAGTGGTGCAAGCCATGGCCAGATATAGCTTCCACTGTTCGATTAGAATTTCCGCTGTCATGCTGTTCCGACCAAATGTTCGAGCTTGCGTGACGTCCACGGGGCCATAGTAAGGAGGTCGAGGGTTCTCAGCAAGAGCAGTGATCGTCTTGTGCATTTGCACCAGTCTTGCGCAGACTATCTCTCTGCCCAGAGTGACCGCAAAGGGACACGTCTCGAAACTGATACGAACGATGTTTGGGAATACCTTGGACCAGAGAGTTGAATCATACGACACCTCGCTGCTGCACAATTCTATAAGTGTATTTTGTGACGCACTCTTTCGCTTGCCCTTTTGAATGCGACTCCTTTCGGCGATCGTGAGCTGTTCGTCATTGACATCGAAAATGTGCAGCGAGTCTGCCTCGAGGATTCTAATGATTCTTGTGTTCTCTTTGCCCAAGGCGCTGTCGAATTCTGTGATTAGCCGAAGTACTGTAATGGCAAACGCTCGAACTCTTCGTGATTGTGAACACAAGAAGAACAGTCCATGAGATTCGATTTCTTCGACGTGTGCAAGGACGGTAGAAAGGTCTAGCTGCAAAGCCCGGCTTCCAGTACTGGACTTATCCCCTATATCTGTCCCAGCGCCCTTAGTCTTCTGCTTGATTTCCTCAATCCAGATCCCCAAAAGCTCAACATAGAGTCTCAGGGTGGATTCAATGTGCCCTGGTCCCAACATTCCTTCGTCTGACATTGTAGAGTATCTAGCGTCAAAATTGAAGATGAACCTGGCAAATCCAATGGTAACTTGCTGCGCATGCGACTGCCGCGCGATAGCCTTGAGCGATTCCGCAGATGATGTCGCGATGTTTGTCTGAACATGGGCGGTTCCGGTACACAACAGGTTGATCAACGAATTGAAAGGAATATGGTCAGATAGACAACGAGGAAGTGCCTGAACAGCAACATGCATCAAATCGTAGAAGCCCTGTTTTTGATCTCCTGTGTTTACATGGTCGTCACGCCGCGAGAAACCAAACGCCTCCGAAATTGGTGTCTTTGGGGTAGATCCGCCAAACTTCTCATCCAGTACAGCTTGTCCGCCAAAGGTATTGTCACACAGAAGCGTTATTTTGCCCAATATCTCACAAAAGCGAACGTAGAATCCTCTAATATTGTCGCTCAATTTGGAGATATTGACAGGACGCACGGGCGTTTCGTCATCAGAAGTCTCGGTAGCACCTAGCACACGTGGATCAGCAAGGATTTGGGGCCGGTGCAAAGGAGCTGAAGTGGCCGAGATATCAGTAAAGGGGTTAGGAATCGATCCCGTGGGGAAAGGAGGACACAGTTGGTCACAATTCTCTAGGTCCGTCACAATCGCTATGAAGGAACGAATCCCAATAACCATTTTCTCTGGTTCCATCTGCTCGATCTTTAAGTCCTTATTAGACAGGAAGATGTCCGAGTTAATCAAAGGAAAGATGATGTTGCGAATGCACACGTCGGGATGCTTAAACCCAATCATGCGGATCAATTGGATCAGAGGTTCAGCAACGGCTGGTTCGGTGGTCAAGTATGTCCTCTTTCCTGGAGGAAGCGCTATCTTGGCAACTTCTTCGATTTTTCGAAGAGTAGTTGGAGGAGGGTCCGTATGACGGAAGAAGTACGTCCAGAGTAGACGACACATGGCTTGTAGGGCGGGACCCCTAGTAGGGCGATCCTTCAGTCTCGCGGGAAGACTCATGATGACCGGAAGCCATTGTAACGAAAAGGTCTCCTTGGACGAGACACAAAGAAGCAGCACGTGCAAGGGAAAGGAGGCGGCCCAGTGACGGGGTTTGGTGAGCATTTGCGACAGTCGAGATTGGACAAGCTCCAGAAATTCTTTCCATTTAGGTAGGGATAGGTCACAGCCAGGATTTGCGGCTACAGGTAAAAGTAGCTTCTCAAAGATATAGCAATAGGCCTGCTTGATGCGCTGCCCATGAGCATTGCCAAATAGACGTGCCAGAGATCGCATAAATTCACATGATTTCGGCCATGTGTCTGGTTGTGTTCTGATTTTCAGATGCCTCATTCCCAAAATAAGAAGCTCGACTCTTGCCTCCCCCTCTTTGGATGGACCTCGAAGGGTCTCTTCTTTCTGAAGCCGGTCCAACTCTGACAGGAAGCGAGTCGAGACGCTCAAGAAGTTGCTTTCACTCATGATGCCGAGCAGCTGACCGTATATTCGCCAGTTCGCCATCCGGAGAGGAGACGCTGAGATCTGATCCGGATCCACAGTCTTAAGTTGACCAAACACGATATCCTCCAAACGGTCAGCCATGTCGAGCGTTATTGAGGCAAGGTTGCTCTGGTTGAAAATCTCAATCAAAACCCGACACACGAGGTAAACCGACACCGTGGCGCGTCGCTCGGCCAAGTGGACATCTTCTTGTCTGGATAGAAGGGTACTAGGAGGGGCGGACGGGTCGGTATTAGCAGCTTGTGCTTGTTCGGCAGTCATCTGGAGAGGTTCAGTATTTCGTCGGAGCAGTGCAGCGGGCTCTGGGGGCGAGGGCTTTGGCTAATTGTACATGGGTGTATTAGACTTGGGGGCCATGGTTCTGTTTCTCTTTTTTTATAGCATACCTGATGTGCTACGTGCTTGGCCGTAATCGCTGCATCCCCTTTGGCCTTTCGCCAGAACATAATAGTATCAATCAGAGGTTTTGGCTTTTGTCGCGATATATGCCCGAGTGCTGAGATCAATTGATCAAAGGTCGGATCTGCTCCGGGGCCGCATACTTCTTCGACCGGGGCTTCCAATTCCCCTAGTTTCAATATAGCCTGGTTGATTTTGTTGTCCGCTTGACCGACAAACTGATCACTATTAGAAAAGTCCACGCATTTGTTCCACGGGAGGGAAGTATATCTCACCGAGTTGAAAAGATGGTGCAAGGCATATTCGCCCACCGTCCTCAATTCAATGTAATGCCTCGAATGCGAACGACTATGGGAGCGGTCCTGCCATGTTCTCCCGTTTGAGTTCATCCTTCTATGCACATGACCTGCCGGACTGCTATTGACAATGCTCGGAACACCTTGATCTTCGGATGATCCCTGTAATCCATGACTCGAACCGTTGGCTCCGGGGCTCTGGTAGATTGACTGCATATCGGGTTGTTCCAGACGTCCGAATGACGGGAGTTCCTGTTCATGGGCGCCAGCGCCACTGCAAATACCGCCACTACGGTTTAGCGATGCGATCAATTCGGGATTCAGAGGACTATTTGAGGTCGGCGAAGCGGCAAAGCTCGGGTTGCGGGAGTGTTGGATTCCATGAACGATCGACGTCTGGCGGTGATGGCCGTAGGAGGAATTGGACGGGCGTCGTTCTAGTCCGTCATCGTATCCTAATTTGGGGCGTGAGGGTCCAGAGGTCTCGGGGCTCTTGGAATGAGATTGACCACGGCGGTTGTTCTTGGGTTGTAAAGACGAAGTATTCAAGGCGGAAGGATCCAGCGCTCTCCCTCTAGTAGTAGTAGCAGCAGCAGAGGCTTCCCGACTATGCACCGCGGATGCCGGAGTACTCCTTGAAACAAAACGATCCGGTGGAGATGCGAGGCTATGGTGCGACACAGGGCTCGAATCATCGGGTATGAGGGGCATCGGAGTGGTGGATTGGACGGGGCCAGTCTTGATAAAAGGATGGGACGCCACTAGAGAGCCATTGCAGAAGCATGCGAGTCAGTAATAGCCTATTTATTTTATTTTTTTTTATTTGGTCCTTATGTATCTGGCGGGTGATATACAGGCGCGTATTACATGAAACGCCGAGAAGGACGGTGGTGATGGAGGGGAGATAAATTGGAAGGCTGAACAGAGCTTCTCTCAAGCCACTTACTTTTGATTAAGTTTATTTGGGGTCTGCAGTGTCGATTCTTTCGGTTTCCGGCACTCCTGGAGCAGTATTATCCCGACAGCGCTCAGCTCACAGCGCTCAGCTCACGCTTGTTGGGGTCGACTTGAAGGACACGATCGAGTCGCTCATTGTCGCTCAACAGTTGATGGTGGATAGCATAAAGGAGGGACTGCTAATGCTGGGCAGGGAATGTATCAGATTTGAATCGAATGAAGAATGCGAGAATCTCCTGGAAAGAGACGATTAAGGAGGCTGGTTGTTGCTAAAGGGCGACCGGAAGAGAGGCGGAGAAGTCGAAGCACGGGGATCATCCAGTTCAGGAGAGGTCAGGGAGAGGCACTTTGTATGGATATTGAGGATTATATCTATAAAGTAAGGTATCTTGATTTCTTTTGGATATGTCTTGGTATTTCTCTGTCAAGTAGTGTGATCTATTCATCCACGGAGTACTCTAGCTACCAGGGGTATCAAACCTCCTATCTACGGAGTAGACACAATGAAAGCAATCATACAACACTTCAGGGATATACTATAGAGCTCGAGACTAAGTATATAATAAGCCAGATATATCCTCCGTTTTCCAGAAACATGTGGGGTGCGTTTTAATCTCCCAATCTTGTTCAACGCTCACGTGCTGCAGATACGTATGTGCAGGTATTCTAGAATATGGGTCTACCACCTCTGCTATGGATTTCGACAAAATCAATTATGCTATTGAACATATTTTCAAATAGTGGAAATACTCTGATGAGCGCATGGTGTATATACACTGCCGGCTGAATCCAGGTTATAAGCTCACTTCTTCATACTCCGTACAGACTGCACAATATCCGTTAAACTAGCAACCGTACAACGTGATTGCTTCAATATGAACACGCTAGGACACGCACCAATTGTTATCCGTACAAACTACGGCATCTTGTATCCCCAGACTATCTCTGCGGTGATCCTCGGCAGTGTTTACATTTGGACCAAGCTGTACCCCGTACGACCAGACGCATGCAGTCAAGTCTTGGATATTCCAGTTGGAGTGCGTGCCATAGACAAAGACTCGAAGCACCTTTTATATCCTTTTCGTCGACGAAACATGGGATTCATGGCCGCTCTTGTGCGGAAACTGTCCGTCCTGTTCCGTCCACGAGATTCCCACTATGCCTCCGAAACGACCGAAATGTCCATTTAGGCTCGATCATACGCAGGAATATATTGCGCTCTGTCCTGTGCTCTGCCGTCATTACCCAATTGTCCGGCTGTATTGAAACCCCGTCTGCCTGTCATTCGGAATATCACCTCCGACCGCTCAGCATAGGAACATTCATGACGGCTCAACATGATCGATCTCCGGAATTGATTGTGGGGTAAAATCGAGCAGAACTTCGGAAGGCTGAGAGAACGTCTTTACGGAGCATCTTGCCTCTTTTCTCGTCCCCCGACTCTCCGTACACAGCGTGGGCGAAGGGCGGAACTCGGCTAGTCATAGTTCGGCAGCTTGTTCGGGAGATTTCCCTCGTGATTTGACCGACAAAGATGGAAGCAACACATTGCCACCCCCAGACTTGGACGGTCTTGTCCAGCTGGGGAAGACCTCGTGCCAGATTTCCAGTCGACCAAGCGCCGAAATTTCCTTCCGAGTCGACTGTGTTCTCGGGCTGATGCTCGGGTTGACTGTGGTCGCCCCCAATCCCCCACCAGAAGGAGGATGTGGTTATATATAAGCGAGCGTACACCGTAAATTTCCTTCTGTAGAGGACATTCTGTACTTTATTTTCCTTTCCATTTTGTCTGTTTCCCGTTGTATAAGTGCAACTTCCCGAGCAAACATACAGATCCCGTGACCGCTCTAAACAGACACGCACTGTGGGATAATGCAACATCCCTCATAATAGTGCCGGTTCTCTTCCGCTATCACACCACGTCTATCAAATTGCTGTCCTTTTCTTCGCTTTTTTTTTCTATTTTTTTTCTTTTTCTTCAGCTTCCCTTTTTTTTTTTTTTTTCCCTTTTCTTTTCTCTCACTGTGCCATATCCCCTTTATTGAGTGCCAATTGCTGCATTCGAGGGGCCTTTCGTCTGGATATCTGAGGTTTTGTCCTCTCTGGTCTCTTCTCGCTCTTATCCTCTTTCCCCGCTCCGCCCGGCTTGTCTTCAGCTTCCCGTTCGGCATTATTAGCGCCAGGGGAGTTCATTCCCTGGTTGGATTGCTCGCCTGATTCGAATCGGACAAATTGTCACTATGTCACAACTCGATATTCTCGATGTGGCCGTCCTGGTGGTGCTTTTGGTGGGTAGTGTTGCTTACTTCACTAAAGGTTCCTACTGGGCGGTCCCTAAGACCTCTGCTGCTACTCCGGCGACGAACGGAGCCGCAAAGCCTGGCAAAACTAGGAACATTGTGCAAAAGATGGATGAGACTGGCAAGAACTGTGTTATTTTCTATGGATCGCAGACCGGAACCGCCGAGGACTATGCGTCTCGGTTGGCTAAGGAAGGATCGCAACGTTTTGGCCTGAAGACCATGGTTGCTGATTTAGAGGATTACGATTACGACCATTTGGACACTTTCGGCGAGGATAAGATTGCATTCTTCGTGGTTGCGACTTATGGTGAGGGTGAGCCCACAGACAACGCGGCCGACTTCTACCAGTTTGCCACTTCCGAGGACGTGGCTTTCGAGAGCGGTGCCGCGGCGGATGACAAGCCTCTGTCTTCGATGAAGTATGTCGCTTTTGGTCTCGGAAACAACACCTATGAGCACTACAACGCTATGGTCCGTCACATTGATACTGCCCTCACGAAGCTGGGTGCGCAGCGCGTTGGTGCTGCCGGTGAAGGTGACGATGGTGCGGGTACTATGGAAGAAGACTTTTTGGCCTGGAAGGAGCCCATGTGGGCTGCCCTGTCGGAAGCTATGACCCTGGAAGAACGTGACTCTGTCTACGAACCGGTATTTTCTGTTTCGGAGGATGACTCGACCAGCCCTGATGATGAGAATGTTTACCTCGGTGAACCGACTCAAAGCCATCTGGAAGGTCAGCCCAAGGGCCCGTTCTCCCCGCACAACCCATTCATTGCTCCCATTGTCGAGTCTCGTGAATTGTTCAACGTCAAGGACCGGAACTGTCTGCACATGGAAATTAGTATCGCTGGAAGTGGCCTCAACTACCAGACTGGTGATCATATCGCAGTGTGGCCGACCAACGCCGGAATTGAAGTCGATCGGTTCCTCCAGGTCTTCGGTATCGAGGACAAGCGTGGTACGGTTATCAACGTCAAGGGTCTCGATGTTACCGCCAAGGTCCCCATTCCGACCCCCACCACCTACGATGCCGCCGTTCGTTACTATTTGGAAATTTGCGCTCCCGTCTCCCGTCAGTTCATTGCGACTCTGGCTGCTTTCGCTCCCGATGAGGAGACCAAGGCAGAGATCGTGCGCCTGGGTAGCGACAAGGATTACTTCCACGAGAAGATCACCGACAGGTGCTACAATATCGCCCAGGCCTTGCAGAGCCTCACCTCCAAGCCGTTTGCTGCCGTCCCGTTCTCGCTGATCATCGAAGGTATCAATAAGCTCCAGCCTCGCTACTATTCCATCTCGTCTTCGTCTGTGGTACAGAAGGATAAAATCAGTATCACTGCTGTCGTCGAGTCTACTCAACTGCCTGGTGCTTCCCACATTGTCAAGGGTGTCACTACGAACTATCTCCTAGCCTTGAAACAGAAGCAGAACGGTGACCCCTCGCCTGATCCTCATGGTTTGACCTACGACATCACTGGCCCTCGCAACAAGTACGATGGAATCCACGTGCCTGTCCATGTCCGTCACTCGAACTTCAAGCTTCCCTCGGACCCTTCGAAGCCGATTATCATGGTTGGTCCCGGTACCGGCGTTGCTCCTTTCCGTGGTTTTATCCAAGAACGTGCTGCTTTGGCTGCTAAGGGCCAGAAGGTTGGCACTACGCTTTTGTTCTTTGGCTGCCGCAAGAGTGATGAAGATTTCTTGTATAATGATGAGTTCAAGGTTCGTTTTACTTATTCACGTCTCCGATTCATTATTGAAACTTGGCTAACATTCTCCCCAAAGACCTACCAGGACCAGCTTGGTGACTCCCTGAAGATCATCACAGCCTTTTCGCGTGAAGGTTCCCAGAAGGTGTATGTCCAGCATCGGTTGCGCGAACAAGCCACTCTCGTCAGCGATCTACTCAAGCAGAAGGCCAACTTCTATGTCTGTGGAGATGCAGCTAACATGGCCCGGGAAGTCAACCTCGTCCTTGGCCAAATCATTGCCGAACACCGTGGCTTTGGACCTGAACGGGGCGAGGAAATGGTCAAGCACATGCGCAGCAGCGGTAGCTACCAGGAAGACGTCTGGTCATAATATTTCTATGCATTGGCTCCGTTTGCTAGAGTTCTTTTTTTTTTTTTTCTCTGATACATATGTCTTTTACATTATTGTATTTCTTTCGGGACTCTTTCCCCATCTGGACGATATCGCATATATTCCCCCGCCTGATTCTGTGCCATACATTTTCTTTTCTCATTCGGCGCGGACTATGTATGTCTCATTTCTCACGAGCTGTGACGAAGACTTGGTTATTTCTATGGATTTTTTTTTTGGACGCGTCATAAGCAGGATAGATAGTGATAGTACAGGAAGATTGTATTCAAAAGCATTTGACAAGCATTCAAACCCATATACGTGCTTCGTAGACTATACTCGTACTCTAGCATAGATCGGTCATTGCGGAGTTAAGCCCAGCTTCGTCATGGAAACTTGCTCGGAGCTCCCACCGAGAACTTCGACTCTCCCCACATCACAATCTCACTCTCTATTCCATCGGATCCTGGTAGGAGCAAACAACCACTGAAGATATGTCGATTTCATTTTTCACTTCACGTTGAGCTTTTCACTTCCTGTCTCTATTCGATTGAGCGGCGCTCGTGACGACTCCCCGCAGTGGTTCTCCACCACCGGCACCTGGATTGATAGCAACGACCGCCATCTAACGCCGAGAAAATGGCCTACGTCGTGCCAATCCACCGAGCTAGCAGCATCCGGCATGCGTTGAAGCTGCAGTTTCTGAGACCGGAGGAGGAATCCTTGGTTGTTGCGTTGGTCTTGCCCCTCCCGTCCTTGGGAAGAAGTCACCTTGACCGGCTTTGCTAACCATACGGGTGCTGGAATAGGAAAGCAAATCGACTGGAATTCTACTTGTTGACTCCTGATGGATTGGCTCTCACTGCTTCGCGGGCCCTTTATGCCCGGGTGACGATGCTAGCTCGACTCCCGGCCCCGGCCAATTCCTCTACCGATCACCTCTTCGTCGGAACCGATCAATACAGCTATTTCACATTATCTTGGGATAGCGAGAAGAACCAGGTCCGCACGGAGCGAAATTTTGTCGATATCTCCGACCCATCAGCTCGGGAATCCCAGACAGGCAACCGATGCCTGATCGATCCAAGCGGACGGTTTATGACGCTAGAGATCCACGAGGGTGTGGTTATAGTCGTCCCTATCGTGCAACTTCCGACAAGAAAGAAAGGGAGGAGTATAACGGTGGATTCTGGTCCCAATGCGCCGCGAGTCGGGGAGTTGGGGGAACCGGTGCTTTCGAGGATAGAGGAACTGTTTGTTCGCTCTTCAGCCTTTTTGCATGTGCAGTCAGATAAGCCGCGTATGGCACTTCTGTACGAAGATAACCAGAAGAAGGTTAGGTTGAAGGTTCGGGAGCTTCATTATACAACAGGCACGGCTAGCACGCCTACCGAAGCAGTGTTCAAGGAGCCGGAGCCTTTTTTGCAGGAATTGGATCTGGGTGCCTCTCATTTGATACCTGTTCCAGCTCCACTAGGTTCGTGCTTTTTCGTTGTTATATCTACAGGGAGATTACCTTGGTGCGACTGCTAACGGACACAGGCGGTCTTTTAATACTAGGGGAGACATCGATAAACTATGTCGACGTCGATAATAATGAGAGCTTCTCTCGATCTCTTGATGACGCGACCATCTTCGTCGCATGGGAACAAGTGGATAGTCGACGATGGCTGCTAGCGGATGATTATGGAAGACTATTCATCCTGACGCTTGTGCTGGATTCGAACAACCAAATTGGCAGTTTGAAGCTGGATCATCTGGGCAACACATCCCGGGCTTCTGTCTTAGTCTATCTTGGTGGAGGTATTCTATTCGTTGGGTCTCACCAAGGAGACTCTCAGGTGATTCGGCTTGGAAAAGACTCGCTCGAAGCCATTCAAACATTGTCGAACATTGCTCCTATCTTGGACTTTACGATAATGGATCTTGGAAACCGAACAAGTGAAAGTCAAACGCATGAGTTCTCGTCGGGACAAGCTCGGATCGTCTCTGGTTCAGGTGCTTTTGACGATGGGACTCTGCGGAGTGTGCGCAGCGGTGTTGGCATGGATGATCTGGGTCTTTTGGGTGACATGGATCATATCACAGATTTATGGGGTTTACAGTCAGGGACTACAGCTGGTGACATCCTTGATACGCTGCTCGTTACATTTGTCGACGAAACGCGAGTTTTCCGCTTCAGTCCTGATGGCGAGGTTGAGGAATTAGACGATTACCTTGGACTAATTCTTTCAGAGAACACGATTCTTGCTGCCAACCTGCCAGGAGGACGGATATTGCAGGTTACTGAACGGAAAGTCCTGATTGCAGAAATTGAAAGCGGAATGGTGACTTTTGAGTGGACGCCACCAAATGAGCAGATTGTCACAGCTGCCTCATCTAACGATGACAACGCAGTCCTTGTGACGGGTGGCCGGGCACTGACGGTCTTCAATGTCAGAAATGATGCTCGGGTCATTTCCCAGAAAGAGTATAGTGCAGACACACAAATCTCCGGTGTCACTGTGCCCTCTTCGCCCACGGGTGTTTGTATTGCGGCTTTCCCTCAATTAGCGCAGGTCTCAGTTCTCCAATTGAAGGATCTGCAAGAGTTGCAGACAAAGTTACTTGGCCCTGCTGGTGAAGCCTTCCCTCGGTCAGTTCTTGTCGCCGATGTCCACCAGGCAGGTGTTCCTACGCTGTTTATCTCGATGGCCGATGGCACGGTCGTCACTTTCTCATTCAACGTGCAAGATTTTTCTTTGATGGGCATGAACAAGTTGATCCTTGGATCGGAGCAGCCTATCTTCAAGAAGATTCCTCGAGGCAATGGATTGTACAACGTTTTTGCCACGTGTGAAAACCCAAGCCTGATTTACGGCTCTGAGGGCCGAATTATCTACTCCGCCGTCAACTCTGAAGGTGCCTCGCGCGTCTGCCATTTCCACTCCGAGGCGTATCCCGAAGCGATTGCGGTTGCGACAGCTCACGACCTGAAAATTGCTTTAGTGGACAAGGAGAGGACGACACAAATCCAGACACTTCCGATCGGAGCTACTGTCCGCCGTGTTGCCTACTCACCACACGAGAAGGCATTCGGTATCGGTACCATTGAACGAAAACTGCACCAAGGGGCGGAGATTGTCAAGAGTCAATTTGTGCTTGCTGATGAGATCCTCTTCCGTCGGTTGGATGCCGTTGACCTTAAAGAAGAGGAGTTGGTGGAGAGCGTCATTCGCGCTGAATTCGCCGCTGGTAAGGATGAGACTGGGAAAGACGTTGTCAAGGACCGATTCGTTGTTGGCACGGCTTATTTGGATGACGAGGGGGATGAATCCATTCGAGGACGGATATTGGTGTTTGAGGTTGATAATGGTCGCAAGTTGACACAGGTTGCCGAGCTTCCTGTCAAGGGTGCTTGTCGGGCTTTGGCTATGATGGGGGAGAAAATCGTTGCAGCGCTTGTTAAAACGGTGAGGATACTACTTTCTAACTCAGACAGCCGATGGCTAACCCGGTCTAGGTTGTCGTCTATAAAGTGGTGAATAACAACTTTGGATCGATGAAGCTCGAAAAACTCGCTAGCTACAGGACCTCAACGGCACCCGTGGACGTGACAGTAACAGGAGACATTGTTGCAGTATCTGACCTGATGAAGAGTGTCTCCGTTGTACAATACAAAGAAGGCCAGAACGGCCTCCCTGGCTCTATGACTGAAGTATCCCGACATTTCCAGACCGTTTGGGGTACAGGTGTTGCCTACATCGCGGAGGATACTTTCCTCGAAAGCGATGCTGAGGGCAATTTGGTCGTCCTCCGTCGTAATGTGAATGGCGTGACAGATGATGATAAGCGTCGACTAGAGGTGACTAGCGAGATTTCGTTGGGTGAAATGGTTAACCGGATTCGACCGGTGAATATCCAACAGCTGGCTAGTGTGACTGTGACGCCACGGGCTTTCTTGGGAACGGTATGTCCTTCCCTTCCCATTTGCTTTATATCACTTGCTAACCCCTGAACAGGTCGAAGGCTCAATCTATCTCTTCGCCGTGATAAACCCCGAACACCAAGACTTCCTCATGCGCCTTCAAGTCACAACCGCCTCCTTCGTTGACTCACTCGGTGCCCTGCCCTTCAACAAGTTTCGTGGATTCCGCAGCATGGTGCGGGAAGCTGATGAGCCGTTCCGGTTTGTGGACGGGGAGCTAATTGAGCGGTTCTTGGACTGCGATGCGCACGTGCAGAAGGAGATTGTGTCGAGGGTGGGTGGGATGGATGTTGATGGGGTTAAGGGGATGATCGAGGCGTTGAGAAGATTGCATTAATCTGATGATTACGATTGGGTATGAAGACATTGGTATAATTCGACGTTCATTATTGTTTGATTAAGTTCTATCAGTAGTACAGTACATGCGTCCACCATTAGATTCCGCGTACGTCGCACAGAAGAGTACAGTCCGATGACTCGTACATAGAAAAGCAAAGACCCGGTGATTAAAACATAGACGGATGACCGAAAAATCTGCACGCGTCGCAGCCAGGAGGACAGATGGACAATGGATGAGAAAAAAAAATCACTCCTTCTTCTCACCTTGACCCTCCTCATCACTCCAATCTAGCATCTCCAACAACTGCTCCTCACTCAGATTGTGACTGGGCTGCTTTTTCTGCCTCCTGCGCACATTCTTCCCCCACTCAGGCACCCCACTCTCTCTCGCAAACCGAACCGCCTCCCCTTCCTCATCTTCATCAACCTCATCATCCGTATTCTCCACCTCCCCTAGCACCTTCCCACCCTCCTCAGCAGCAGCAGGCTTCCCACTCCGCAAACTATTCGCAGAAACCTTCGCCTTCTTCCCCTCACTATACCCCGTCGCCTCAGCCTGCTTCTTCTCCTTTTCCTCGCGGTTCTTGCGTTCGCGGTCACTCGACCAGCGGAAGAAACGCTCGATGTACGGCCGGATGATGATGTAGAAAACCACGGAGCCGATGACTTTTGTCCAGCGCGTGGAGGAGACTTGTGCGAAGGAGTTATAGAAGTTTGTAGTGAAGCGGGTGAAGCCGGCTTGGGCGACGCCGAAGATTTGGCTGAAGAAGTCGTTTATAGCGTCGTGGACGAGGTCGTTGAAGTCGGGTTCGGCGGCCATTTTGGTTGATTTTCTCGGAGGTGTGATTTGATTCCAAATGGCAGGGAGGGAGCAGAGTATTAGGATCCCGGTGCTGGATCTGGTAGTGTAGGAAGAACGATGAATTGTCAATCCATGCAAAAGTAGTGGACAGATTGTGTGCTATGTAAAAAAGAAAGAAATATTTCGTTGCAACTTTGGCTTCAATCTGTCTGCTTGCTTTTTCGGGTTAGCGTCGACCTGCACGGATAAACCGGCATATCCATTCTCCGCTTAGCTGGCAGGAGCCAATCACATGCAGCCTGAAAACGCGTCTCACGTCCTGGAAGGGAAAGATATCGTTGTCATTTCTTATACTCGTTTTTCTGCAGATTTAAACAGAATAAGGGTTGCTATTACAATGGAGCAAGACGAGAGAATTAGCTTAGAAGAGGTATGTCGCTGGGTTGTTATTTGATCTTCATCCAGTTCTCTAACGACAGTACAGCGCCTCAAGTCCGCTCTGTGGCTCTCAATTGGGAAAATTGTTGATGAAGAGACTATCAAGCTCGGCGTGAATGCTACACCTCAGTTTATCGGGGCTTTGACGGAGATGGTTTGGGCTCAGCTTGGTGTGTATATCTTGCCCAGGTGTATACCAGTGCAAGTGCACTGTATTGTTTCTATGCTCTAAACCGAAGACTAATGACAATGCAATAAACAGAAACGTCCAGTCAAGACCTTGAATCCTTTGCCAAGTGAGTGCCACCCTTCTATGTCTCCAAGTAATAGGGCTAGCGCAAGCATATTATTCAATCAACCATGGCCGTACATGCCACTTTTAACTCTTTTCCTGTTGGGAAAAGTGCCAACACTTGCACAGCAGATCATGCTATGAAATAATCTCGACGTCAAACAAGCGCTCAGTAACTGACATCGGATTTTCCGTTCTAGGCATGCCGGACGCTCGACTGTCAACGTCTCCGATGTGCTGCTACTTGCTCGTCGCAATGAGGGGTTAGAATCTATCTTGCGCGCGTTCATTGACAAGCAGCGCGAGGATAATGAGAATGATGCTTGATCAGCTTTTGTATCGCGTTGTTTTATCCTGGTTGATTGTGGCTATTGCGACTAGACAGTAGCTGAGCTGCGGCGACGGACTTCCAGTCAGGATGATTGGTTATACACATCAGTGATACTTCCGGTTTGTCTGATTGGCTCCAATGTGAATTCTAAATACTAACAAGTGCCAGTACAAAGTGTATCTCGTACATACTCATTCGCCGCAAATCTATGACGCCACTTCTCCGCAAAATACAACCCCAAATACTCCATACAGTATTCCGGAACCATGCAGCATCCGGGAATAAGACACTTGGCCAAGGTGAATAACCTGCATTCTCGTCTAACATGGCGAAATCCTGACCCCGATCCTTGGAAGCTCGTTGGCAAAACGAAAGCAGCGGTACATTTCTTGATTTAGCCAATCAGAAACACATGGTCCGATCGACCAAGATCCCGTCATGTCTGGTTGATAGCTGTCGAACCAAGCTTCCATGGTCGATTTTTTAACGTCCGGTGGCTTTTGGCCAATGATTGATTGTTGCGCGTGATGCGGAGGATGATTTGCGTGGTGCATGGTGTGATTCTACTATGGCTTCGATTTGAGTTCTATGTAATGACGGAAATGCTGTTTTTAACGTCATTGCAACATCTTCTGATCATAGTGGGCATGACTTGTAAATTCACTTTCGTCGATGTTGGTATCTATAAAACCCAGAGACGAATACCTAAGATAGTCCTAGTCTACTGTTCTTGTATTAAGCGCTTGACTTGGCCCATATAATCAAGCACAATGATCGGGAGAAGTAAATCAAGCCTAAACCTAAATGACTCCACCCAAACCCAAGTCGAAAGACCTACCAAAAACCTCCAGAGAATGCGAAACAGCATCACAACGGATAGCATTGACACACTACGGACAACGCTCAAAGCCGCACCATTGATGAAGTCGGTGCGGTTTCATGGACCCGGGGATATCCGGGTCGACGAGATTGATGAGCCATTTTGTAGAGCGGGGGAGGTCAAGATTCGGCCTTCTTTTGTTGGAATTTGTGGGAGTGGTATGCCTTCTCTGGGATTCTGATGAGCAACTCCGCTGACGACGCAGACCTGCATGAATATATGAGCGGGCCGATTCTGATTCCTAAAGAACCGCATAATATCACGAAAACAAAATTTCCCGTGACGATGGGGCATGAATTCGCGGGAATCGTGGAGGATGTGGGAGACGGCGTGACGAATGTCTCTCCAGGACAGAGAGTGGTGGTACGGCCGACAATTTACGACGGGTGTTGTAGCTCGTGTAAGTTGGGAATTGAGTACTGCTGTGAGAACATCGGGTTTATTGGCTTGTCTGGTGAGAATTTCTTTTCACTTTTTCCCGGCAAGACAAAGGCTAATGAACAGGCTATGGCGGCGGAATGGCCAAATACATGACCGCACCCAGCAACCATTTCTACCCTATTCCCGACAAAATTTCCCTCGAAGCCGCAGCCCTGGTCGAACCACTAGCAGTATCCTGGCACGCCGTCAACGTCTCCCCCTTCAAGCCCAACCACAACGTGCTGATCGTTGGCGGTGGTCCAATTGGGATCGGCATTGTGCAGGTCCTCAAATTGCAGGGCGCGAAGAACGTCATAGTTTCTGAGATGACGGAGAGTCGTAAGAGATTCGCGCTGGAGTACGGTGCAACACATGTCCTGGACCCGTCACAGGTTGACGTGGCTGAGAAGGTGCGGGAGATTACAAATGGTATCGGGGCGGACGTGGTATATGACACGGCTGGTGTGGAGATTGCGCTAAATAGTGCTATCCGTGCTTGTCGGACGCATGGGAGTATTGTCAACATTGCGGTTTGGAAGAAACGACCTGCGATTCATGTGAACGACCTGATGTACCATGAGATCAAGTATGAGGGTGCGACATTGTATGATGAGGAGTCATTCCGGGATGTGATCAGGGCGTTGAGCTATGGTAAGCCCCTGCAAACGGTTCAAAGATACGGATTCTAACAGTGTCAGGTCAATTGCAACCGGAGAAAATGATCACTGGGAAGATAAAGCTGGACGAGGTGGTGGATAAAGGATTCAAGGCCTTGGCAGGAGCAGAACGAGAGAAACATTGCAAGATTCTGGTGGACGTGCAGAGTTAGGTGCGTACGAGTACTTACGCTATGTAGGAGAATAAAGAGAAGACGATCACATGATAATCACGAGGCAGTGATGTGGCTAAGCAAAACATACCTAATTGGGAATGGCTGTGTGCAAGTCATAATGGGGACTACCCCGGCCAATAATAAGCTAGCTCCACCTTAATCCCAGCAAGCCTTGGTCACGCTCCGCATATCCACCAATCGCAACCCACAAACAGCCTCAAAAAAAGACCAAATGACATCACGGGAGTGTGGCTCGTGGTGCCAAACCGTCCATGATTTCCCGATTGAGCAAAGAGCCGGCCCTTTTTGGTCATGGATCGTCCCGAAAAGGCCTGTGGGTGGGCCGTTGTGTAACCGGGGAACCCACAGTCTCTCTTCCCCTGGGACCCTGCCAATGCCAATCTTGTTGCCTCGTCAGAGACTTGAATTTTCGCTGCCTTCTTACAAGTATTCTTCATCTTCTATTCTGTACAACACTTCCTTAATTATTCCTGACTTATCCTCTCAAGTATCTTGTGTGGATATCTCACACAAAAGTAACTATTCTTTATTGATCCCTCCCTACATTGTTTATTTACGACCCCAGCCACCAGGCACCAGGAACCCACCGAGAATGGGATTTGGAGGCTTTGTGCTTCGCTTTTTCAACCTCACCATTCGAGTGCTGCAGCTACTCGATAGTGCCGTCATTCTAGGAATTTTCTCCTACTTCCTCGCCATCCAAACCAAACATAATGTCGAAATTCCACAGTGGATGCGGGCCGTGGAAGGTCTTAGCGGCGCGGCCACACTATATGGATTATTGGGTTGTATTTTCACCTGCTGCTTAGGGGGCGTGGCCTTCTTCGCGTATCTCGCGATGCTACTTGATGTGCTCTTCGTTGGAGCCATGATTGCCATCACGGTGTTGACCCGTGATGGTCCTCAGAGTTGTCAGGGACAGGTCGATACACCGTTGGGGTCGGGGGATAGCAATGATGATTCTGCGGCTGAGTTGAGCTTCGGTATGGCCTGTCAACTGCAGAAGGTTGTTTTTGCAGTAGCCATTATTGGGATGTAGGTTTTCACCTGCCCCTACATCTGTTACTACTTTGCTAATGCTAACTGCAACAGTGCCTTCTTCCTCATCTCCATCGGCTTGCAGGCCCTCTATCGTCACAACCACAAGCGCGAGAAGCGGTTCGGTCCTTCCCCTCACAACAACTATACCTACGGCACCCGTCGTGGTCGTGGTTTCTTCTGGCGCCGCAACAAGCACAACCCGGATAGCACCGCCAACCCCGACGATGTTCTCCCCGGCCACCCTACACCCCAGGACGTCGAACTCGGTACCAACACCGAAAAGTCGAACGGTAGTGGATTCTTCTCGCGCAACAAGAACAATGCCGGTGCCAACGGATACGGTAACTCGGCGTATACGGGTAACTACTAAACCGTCTGAACCGGAACGGTTTAGCCCGATGAGAAAAGAATTTAATGATAATTTTGAAATCAATATTTGTGATTTCGCTTTCTATTTCCTTTGTTGATCTGCTGGATAATAACCGGCTCGGTTTGGAGTCTACACAGTACTCTCGTCCCGTCCCTTGGCTATAGCGACGGGAGTCTAATGATTGATGAACTGAGATACCATTCTGTCGTTGATTTTACGGTGATTTGTTTTATTGTGTATACTATCTAGCTAGCTTAATGTATGCATGGACGTATTACATGCATATCTCCGCGTTGCTTGCATTCCGACTTCTGACATGTCAGTGCCTGCGTCTGCGATTGGGATCCTGTAAGCTTAGTCGAGTAGATTGTAAAGGGGTCCCGGAATGAGTCTTATTCGCTATTCTGTGTTGATAGGTATTTATGCGTGCGTGGTCGTTTTGTGAAGCTGGCAAGGGATATCACTCCTTGCTACTCAATGCGCAACGCCGTACGACTGCATACCAGAATGGTCTCCAGGGCGAGGCGAGCGATCATTGTCTCGATGATCGACCTGGTTATACCCTATGGCCATAGGCCAAACGCACCTAGTCTCACACTTCACACGTAGGAGACTGCAAAGGGCATAATGTAAATAGAAGGTTGAGGCATTTACTGCAAGCGTCCTTATGCTGCAAAGAAAAACTTCTAAACTACGAGGCAAGGTGAAAAATCATAAAATCTGTTTTTTCAAATCAAGTCATTACAGAACGTGTCCAAGAGACACCATCAAGACATTCAATCCCAAGAAGACAAAGATTTTAACAATGCAGAGATCATAGATCGAGAAATCCTAAAATACAAAAAAGCCATATCCAAGCCCAACCCGTCCAAAACTCAAAATATAATCCAAGACACTGAAGAGCATCATCCGTTTGTTTATGAGAACAAAAATCACCTCGCGCCGGGCAAGAAAACAGTTATTGCAATCAGGGTAAGAAAAAAGAATCAGACAGGTGTGGTGTAACAAACATGTTCGAATAGAAAAAGCTTAAGCCCAGGTGATCTTGCCATCACGGCAGATAGTGCCGGCAGCGACAGAACCCATGTCGATCGGAGAACCGTCTGCGGAGAAGAGAGAGAAGCTCTCTCCATCAGGCGAGCAGGTGAGGCTACCAGGAGGACCCCAGGTGTTGTGAGGCTTACCACCACCGTGGCCGTGGCCCTGACCGTGGCCGTGTCCTTGGCCGTGTTCGTGAGCAGCTTGACCCTGAGGACCAGGAGCGCCAGTGGGAGGACCGAAGCGAGGCTCAGAACCAGTGGTACCAAAGGCCACGGGATGCTTCTTCTCACTACCATCGTCACGCTGGTAGTCGAGGATAGAGCTGGACATGGGAGCATTGGCATTGTCGGGCGCGTTGCTGTTGTGGCTGGACGACGATTCAGTGGAGTTGGAGCTCGAGGTAGTGCTAGAGCCAGAGTCGGAACCGAGGAAGTTAGCATCGCCATCGCACTTGTAACCCTTGCCCTCGACGGAGCCCTCGACGGAGGGACCGGGCTTAGGAAAGTTGACGTCCTTGCCCTCGACAGTCTGACACTTGCCAGGGCCGTTAACGTTGGCGATGAAAATGGGGGGCAAGCTGTCGAAGCCCTGAGCGTTAGTAGTGTGGGCAGTGGCATTATTGGCCTCAAGGTCGTCTTCGTTATCAGCGCTGTCGACCATCTCGCGACTCTGGCTGCCGCCCTCGCTGCCAATGTTGACCTGAGCGCAGTTCATGTACATTTCACGGTTGCCGACCTTGTTGAACCAACTCCAGGCAAGCAAAGCCTCACCAGAGGGAGCATCAGACGGGACTGTGAACTTGTACTCCTTGTCTATGGGGCAGCCTCCGAGGATGGAGTGGATAACCTTGAAGGTCTTGCCCTGGTCGTACGACAACGAGATCTGGCAAGAACCACCCTTATGAGTGGCACTACCAGCGAGTTTCAGAGGGTAGCTGTCACCAGGGTTGTAGTTGGCAGTCGCGTTGAATGGGTCGTCCGCGTAGCCCTTGCACGGGAAGTCAGAGCCATCAGTCGACAGCGGGTTGGTGTACGAGTAGTCCTTCTTGCCCTTGTTGTCCTTGTTTAGGGGACTGCGGATGGGGAAGGGCTCGCTCATCTGCATGTGAGCAGAGACAGATGAGGCCAGGAGGCCAGCCGCGAAGAGAAAGGTCTTCATAATGAGACGTTCGAAGAGTGTTCTGGTTTGAAGGAAAGTTGGGTTGGTCGATGCCTTCCAGGGCAGTTAAGAAGATCGCTGAAAGGTGAAAAAGGAGAGAAAAGAAGAGAAGAGTTGGTTATAAATAGAGAAGGAAAGAGAACTGGGAGAGTAGGTCAGTGAGAGGGTATTTATACCTTCATTGGGGATTAGGGCATGGAGCAGAATGACATTGAATGTAGATGCATGAGACAGCAGTGAATGATCACGATGCCTACTGTGAGACTCCATGACCTTTCATATGATTCATAAGAGAGAGAAAAAAAATACCTCACTCACAGTGAATTGTTTAAAGTCAATTGGAGAATGACCTCCGTAGGAAGATGCTGGACAGATACAAAGTTCGAAAAACCAAAGGAATGGCAGGCAGAGGAAACAGCCTATGGTTGAGACTTCAGCTCTCTACGGGATGAGCAGAATCACTTTAAGTATTTACACCCCAATGGCGAATTCCTTGCCATGTTTCTGACACGAGTTGGTGGCTGATATGGAATGGCAGATACCAAAACAAGCAGTCCCTTTTGGAATGCGACCAGCCAAGCATAATAAACCGAGCGCTTCTATTTCCATTTCCCCCTGCCATGCCGTCGGCGTCATCCTCTGAAGCGCCGATTTATCGTCCATACGTACCTCAGGGCTTATTGCAGCGCTTATTCGCAGCATTGAAGAATCCCATCCCGGTTACTCCCACAGATGACGAGCAGCTCGTCGTCATCCGGGATCAGATTAAGTTATCGTCGGTGCATATTCGATCAGCAGGGCATTGCAGAATCTGTCAGCAACAGAGATCATTCTTTGTTGCGCTAGCTGGGGATCCCTGGGCTCTACGGATGGTGGCATACTGTATAATTGATGGACGGGTGGGGTTGTGAGCGGCATTCTCCCTACATTGCGGTTGGCGGCGCCCCAGAATGGGGTCAAACTTGGTTAGAGATTGGTTATAGACCTCCCCGGAAGTCCGTTAAAGATTTCCTAAACTTAGGCTCTTAAAAAAAAACACGTGCTTTCGCGTCTACCGCGTTTTTCTGCGTCATTGCTCCAACTTCAACTTTTCAACCACTGGGATGCCGCCGGCAATACCTGCTAGCTATACCTGTGCTCCCAACCGTCCTACTCTCATACTTCTACTCCGTGCGATTATTTCAAATCATAGACTCCGCTGAATGTTTTGTCTTTTCTCCCACTGTCAGAGGTCTGCTCATTCGCTTGCTCTGCCCTGTCCACATACCACCGTCCGTTGTCATGACGCCCGGGCATTTTCCGCCACGCCTACTTCCCAGTCTGGCTTTCGCCACGCTCCTCCGTCATGGCGGATGACGCGCCCCGTTACCGTGGCAAGCTCCAGAAAAAGCTTGTCTGCGCCATCGCCAGATCTCGTCTCACACACTTTTGTTCGTCCTACGCGCCTCGGTAGATTGCATTCCGCTGCCCGATTATCGAAGCTCGCAGGATCGGCAATTCCAAATATATACTCATACGTTAGAATATTCTCGTCCGGGGCAGCGTGTGGCATGATGAAGGCTGAAGATCCGAATGCTACTGCTGGTATCATAGGCGCCGAGGACGCATCAGTCCAGGAGAATGGTCAAAATGAGGTCCCACTCGGCATGCCGACGCAGGATGGCTCGTTAGACCCGGAGTCTGAGGAGGATGTGCCTCTCGAGCCAGAGGAGCTGCAGGATGCCTTGACTCGGCCTCCGCCGGTCAACAGTAGCTATCTACCCCTTCCTTGGAATGGACGGTTAGGATATGTGAGTTTTTCTATTTGCTCATGTTTGCTCATGTTCTCACAAGCAATAGGCTTGTTTGAATACCTATTTACGGTACTCCAATCCTTCGGTATTCTGCTCACGAACATGCCGTATCGCTTCAATCCTCGAAAACCGCCATCCGCTGCAAGACCCGTCGCAACCACCTCACCCAACCAAGAACCGCCCTGATCGAGAACAGCCTCCAGATGTCGCCCGTGGCCAGGCCTACGTGGAGTCCATAGGTCTCGCCAATGCTCGCGATCTCACCAAGATACTCGAGTGGAACGATAAATATGGCATCAAATTCATGCGCCTGAGCAGTGAAATGTTTCCTTTCGCCAGTCATAAGGAATATGGATACAAACTGGAGCCGTTTGCTGCAGACGTTATGGCCGAGATAGGTCGAGTCGTAGCCGACCTGGGCCACCGTGTCACAGTCCATCCTGGTCAATTCACCCAGCTGGGCTCTCCGAGAAAAGAGGTTACAGAGAACTCATTTCGCGATTTGGAGTATCATTCTGAAATGCTACAGCTTTTGAAGTTGCCGCCACAGCAGGATCGTGATGCAGTCATGATTCTCCATATGGGCGGTGTATTTGGTGACAAGGAGGCGACTTTGGACCGGTTTCGAGAAAGCTACATCAATTTGTCGCAAGACATCAAGAATCGACTGGTTCTCGAGAATGATGATGTGAGCTGGTCGGTTCATGATCTGCTCCCCATATGTGAGGAGCTGAACATCCCCCTCGTCCTAGATTACCATCATCACAATATCATCTTCGATTCGGACCAGCTCCGTGAAGGTACGTTAGATATCATGGGTCTCTATGACCGCATCAAGGCGACTTGGACGCGCAAGAACATCACGCAAAAGATGCATTACTCGGAGCCCACTCCAGGTGCAATTACAGGTCGCCAACGCCGGAAGCACAGTCCTCGTGTTGCTACTCTTCCCCCTTGTGATCCGACCATGGATTTGATGATCGAAGCCAAGGATAAAGAGCAGGCCGTTTTCGAATTGATGAGGACGTTTAAACTGCCTGGCCATGATTTGGTCAACAGTATCATCCCGTACATCCGGACAGACGAGAACAAACAGTTCAAGCCGCCTCAAAGGTCTTCCAAGAAGAATGGATTTGTCAACCTTGAAGCTTTGGTTCCTCCAGAGCGAATCTTTCCTGAAGAAGAAGTAGGCATGGGTGGCCCCGAACGAAGAGTATATTGGCCTCCTGGGATGGAAGAGTGGCTTCGTCCAAAGAAGGTTATTCGAACCAAGGCAGCCCAGATTGGGACCAAGAAGAAAATCAACAAGAAAGTGGTCGAGACCACGGCAAATGAAGACGGTGAGGCCGAAAATGATGCAGCTGAGGCTGCTGCGCCGGAAACGCCAACCCGCAAGACGACGGCACGGTTCAAGCGTACGGCTAGTGTGAGGAAAACAACTACGACCAGGAAGCGCAAAGCTTCGGAAACGCCTGTGTCGACGCCACCAGAGTCGAACGATGAGGCTATGGAACCAGTTGAATCACCCGCGTCTACTGCGTCACGAAGAGGCCGTCGAAGTGGTCGGGTGAAGAAAATCAACTATGCGGAGGAAAGTGAGGCAGGTTGATAGGTTTGTAGTGGTGGGTGTCATTGATATTGAATCTTGTCTATGCAGAGCATCGGTTTGTCACTCGACAGACCTGCCTCTTCTGAAGATGGCATAGGACCTGCCAACGTGCAAGTCCACTATAAAACCATCGCTTGCTGAGAAGCTAGCATTCAGTCCAGCACTCGGGGTTCTTCAGTTCCCTAGGTGCGAGTAACATTGCGTTCAGCCGTTGAGTCTAGGATAGATCCCTGTCTCATTCGAATATCGTTTCGAACCGTCTCCGATCCGGGACCATCCTGTTCTTCACTCGCAGCTAGTCACAGCTTATATAGAGCATATATCATCGGTATACACAGGGTTTTTGATTCAATTCTCACCCCGTAGAGAAACATCAACTAGCATTATTTTCGTCTCTTGTACACAACTTGGTGCTGTGCCACAGTAAAGCCACGTTCGACTAGAGATACTGTGGCTGTGTCTGTGTCTGGCGTCTTGATGCACCTAGAAATAGTTTTGCAGGAATTTCAAGGCAATATCAGATTGAATATGAGTATACGGCAAGACACTTTCTTTTGGTTTGTTCAATGTCGATAGGGTTGTATGGCGTAAGGTCTAGCCGCATACAGAGGGCAGCCTTATATATATTCTCCGCAACGGGCTAGACAACATCCACTCCACTGACAGGAATATTCGCTTCTTCGCTTCACTTTTGGCCTAATAGACACATCGCCAATTCATTCGATTTTACAGAGTATTCTATGCTTTCTGAAATTGCAGTAAGTACTTGACGTTCTACGGGTATCATTTACACATCAACTCCGTATTCGCCGCATCCGGTTTACAAGGCTGGGATGCAATTTATGCTGCCTTGTCGCTGATTGCCACTTAAATATACATAAGGAGCTGACAATCCTGAACTCATAGAAACGGATTATCCTAGAACAAACACGCAAGGGAAGAACCATCCAAGCTGGCTCTTAAAGTTCCTTCCCGCAGTCAACCTCCCGCTCTTTCCCCACGACCTACCTACGTCAGAAGACTGCCTCCCCATCGCTCTCTACCTACGACTTTTCGTTCTTCAGCACGAGACCGAGATAGAGATATCTCGCATCAAGGGAAATTTCTACGCTTTTTCCGTGCCCTCTTCGGGCCGCAAACGAGTCTCCGTGTCCATTCGCGCCTTTGGGGATTCCGCTACGAGACGCTCCCCGCTCTCCGCCATCGGGCGCAGACACGATTATATCGGGGCATTGTCCAGCAGCTAGCGCGGATTAAGAAAAGACGGAGATTAGGGAAAAGGGGAATCGTTTCGTTTCTTGTTGGGAGTAGGAGTAGGAGACGGTTGAGGGGTGTACGATTTGATTCGACTGCAACAGCAGCACACCCATCTCTTCCGAAACAGACGAGAGTGTGCAGGCCGCTGAATGGAATTGGTCAAGTGAAGGAACAAATGTCGGGATTTTCGTCGTCATTGGGGTTTGGGGATGCTGGACGGGAGCGTGGTGGACGCCGCCAGAAGGTCTACGGATACCTCAAGGCTGCGAATGAGTTGCGCCAATCGTATACGTCGCAGCTGGCTACGTCGATCAACAATGTTCGGGAATACGGTGATGAGTTTCATGATACCCCTGGTGCGTTTCCAGATGTTGAGATTGCGCGGTCTGGACATGAGGAGATGGTTATATTCCCTAGTTATGCGAGGAAGCTTTCTGGGAAAAAGGCGGCGGATGCTCGTCGACGAAAGAGCTCTAGAAGCTCTACTGATACGATCGATGCATACCGCGGGGAAGAGGATGAATTCGAGCAGTCGGATCCGCTTGACTGGGAGGAGTACGAGATTGAGAATGCGGTTGTTGCCGTTGATGTACGAGGATGGTTATATTCGCCTCATCGCGGGCCGATGACGCGGAAGAATCGACTGATGGTTGCATTGGCGCGGAGGCTAAGTGGTGTCCCTGCTCCAGGAAATACCTCGACGGATAATGGCGATGGGGGCGACAAGATCACTTCTCAGGGAGAAGATGAAATTGTCAACAAGGAAATGCAGTTTATGATTAGCAAAGCAGAGTCGGAGGCTGATCCAGCTTGGAAGAGCGGCGCGCGAAATGGCAGTGAAAGCGAGTGCCCAGGGCGCCCGCCATTACGGACAACGACCACTTCAGCCACGGGACCTGCGCAAATGACCAAAGACGAGCTGTCTGTCGCCAACGCACACCTTATGGAACGATTGCGGCCTTTCTTGGCGAATCCAATGATGGACATGCCTGTGACTGTTTTCTTCTTTAACGATGAGCAGAGTCAGTCGAGGAGTGTCATTACAGATGCATCGGGCCATTTTGTCCTTCGTGCTGCGTTACCGTTCGTCCCAACGCATATCCGTGTTCTGGCATCTGAAAATCTGTCTGCTGCCAAGGAGATCAAAGTTATCGAACCGAGCGGAGTTAGTCTGATCAGTGACATCGACGACACAGTGAAGCATTCTGCCATTGCCAATGGAGCGAAAGAGATGTTCCGGAATACTTTTGTTCGGGAACTGTCAGATTTGACTGTGCGTGGTGTCGACGAGTGGTATACTCAGCTGGCAAAGTTGGGCGTCGAGATTCACTATGTCTCCAATGCCCCGTGGCAGCTTTATCCTCTGCTGGAACGATTCTTCAAGTTGGTTGGACTGCCGCCCGGTTCGATTCATCTGAAGCAATACAGTGGTATGCTCCAGGGTATTTTTGAGCCTACAGCAGAGAGGAAACGGGCGTCATTGGAACGTATTCTGAAAGACTTTCCCGATCGAAAATTTATCTTGGTTGGCGACAGTGGCGAGGCGGATCTCGAGGTTTATACCGAAATTGTTTTAGCGAACCCGGGGAGGATTCTGGGAATTTTCATACGGGATGTCACCACGAGTGATCACGCGCTATTCTTTGAAAAATCCGTTGATTATCTGGAGAAGGGCCCTTCTCGAAGCCGGAGCACTGGCCAGCTCGTTCGAGATCAAGATTCTGATGCTGCAAACCGGCCTTCACTGCCGCCACGTCGGCCCACTGGGCAGTCTGCGGCTTCTATCAATGATGTTAGAAGCATTGACAATGGCGATCTCATTGATCTCCGGGAGGAAGGAGAGGATGGCGAGGTATCCCAGAAACAGGGAACAGCCCGTCCGGCTCCTACAAAGCCTTCGAAGCCGCAAACATTGCGTACAGCATCGACCACCTCGGATGTGACTGATTCTCGGATTCAAGAAGCAGGTCGACGTAAACCTGTACCTCCAGTTCCACCGCGCCGTTCCGCTCCGTTCGTGGCGGACAATGCCTCGAGACGTGCATCCAACCAAGACCTAGCACTGACTCAATCGTCTGATGTTGCAGTACGTTCCAAACCACCAGCACCTCCACCACCGCCTCCGCGTAGGACGAACACTGGTACTTCAACTCCATCATCCGTCAGCAGCAGCAAGAGCTCGACACCGACACCGCCAGCACCCCAGAGACAACAGCAATCATATCCCGTAGCGGCAGCTTCTGCAGCATACCAATACGCATCGGATCGAATCTGGCTACCGTCACCTTCGAATGTCTTGCGGTCTGCGGCGACTCCCATAGCGAGCCGGACAAGCAGCAGCAGCGTCAATGAGCAGGAGGGTTATGGCTCGTCTGGTCCCTCTGCACCCCTGCCGAATAAACGTGAGGAGCTCTGGCGCCGGCGCTGGGAGCGGGCAAGTGAGATTCTACAGCATAAGGGAGTCGTACTTGGTAGCTGGCGGGTCGGGAATGATGCGCAAGACGTATGTATCTGGCTGGTCAAGGAGGCAATGAAGGAAATGCGGAATGATAATGCACAGGGTTGATTAAAGCCTTGACACTGGGAGCTTGCTTTATCTGTTTATTTTCAACACTGGCTTCAATCGGTTTTTGGCTATTTGGTCGGTGAAGGATAAGCTATCATGACTGACTCGTTCTCTTCATGATTCACGTGTATGTTTGCACGTACATACGGAGTGCGCTGTATATAATAGCTAAAAGCACCTGCATCTTTTCTGCCGAGGCCTTGTACATATGTATATCCAACCTGACTCTTTTCTCTCCATCATTCGAAAAATCGATTTGTAATAGGTGCATACGGATAGCATGGATGAGTCTCTACCGCTTCAACTGCCGATATCATATTCTGCACGGATGACATGTACATACATGAATTTGCAGCATAGCTCGTATATGATAGACACGAGTACTGAGCATAATAGTCGGGAAGAAACGCGAGCCAAAAAAAAAAAAAAAGAAAAAGTATGGAATGCGTGGTTAGGTATTCCGTAGGTTATGGCCACCCAAGATGCGTTCTTTGTTACCAGATATGAAAATGCATCTCCAAGGTTACTACACGATAGTACTATATTGATTACTGGCTGTGTTAATTGATAATGTTTGCACCAGAACGTGGCTTTGAAAGACCAAGTGCTCGAATTTCGAGTACTCCGCACCGTTTCTCTCGTCTTGCTACGCTTCCATTTCCATGCCCCACAAAATGCAAAGATCTTAGGGATTGATGGAGTGAGCATATCTCCCCGGTGTTTTTTCTTGCTCAAGTGGACTTGGTGGACGCGTATGGGTCCATACTGGGCGACTATCGTGTGTTCACTTCTTACGGGGTGAATTAGCTATGTGGTGGATTTGATTCATGCATGAGTGCGGATACGAGTAAAGGGAATATCGTATCAGTGGGACTATGTAACCATGAGGAGTGAAAGCCGTCCGAGTAGCTGTACTTTGGGATTTGACTTTTATGGAAAATTTGGGGTAGGTGACTGGACATGCACGTAGAATCGGAGTACGGAGTGCTCAGTTCAAGTTGCTATCATATCTACTCTGTGCACGGAATGTGCAGCGCTGGAGGAAGTGAGGACACGACATATTCATGTTCTTAACGTCCGGATGGGACGGACTTGGTAGATACATGTTGGTCCATTCCATACTAGGCTGCGTTATGCGAGTAATGGGATGTTGTATCCGTGGAAATATATAAACTTGAAGAGTGAAAGCTGTAACTGTACTCTGGGGACTCCGAAGGAATGGAGCCCTCTTCCGTGCTTATTCTGGAGGATCTGGAGCAGATGTGCGTATTTTTAGCCCATGAATGTACGGAGTACGGAGTAGAGATGGCGTACTTCGCATCCAACCGTATTTGCTATTTGATAAGACAGCTTTCTTACTTGATGGAAAAGACCTTGGCGGTAAAATATTAGTAGATAGACGCCATTTCCTGATGTAGTAAAGGTAGATCACATTAGTATCTGGCCGAGGCCCCGTCAGCCCCGTCAGCCCCATCAGCCCCGATCAAAAATAGACCTGTGCGTTTGTGGCTTGCCATGTTGACTTGGCAAACATATTGCAGATTGGGAAAGGAATAAGGAGATAGTGATTGGCCTCTAGCTGGCCAGGGTTCCATGTGCACAGCCAATAACGTGTGCGGTGCTGCAACCCTCATGCATGCCGCTACAAGTGATATCCTAAATAGGAAACGGGCGTGTCAGTGTCCATGATGCGATCTGGCCAAGAATTCAGCCCTGACAAAGACTCGCACGAACTGTTGACTGATTGGACATAAGCTGTGCGGGGCATAGAAGAGATCCTGAGCGGTCGTGATTGAGTGCGGACTACCGTGTATAGTGCTGCATGTAGGCGCATAGCAATGGTGAGGCTGTACTCCGTACAGGTACTTAGTAGTACGTGTGTCTTTCCCGCGATTTGTAATGCATCTATGTACATTCTGTACCAAGTATTTCGTACCATGGGTCAAGATAACGCCCGCATATGATGGATTCGTTCGGTGCATGACATTTGGTAATGTGTGCTGCGGGGCGTATCCCGAGTTCAGCTCGGATCCTTTGTGCATGATGTTCAGCTACACCAGGTTATGTGCCACACAGTGTCCAGGAACATCACTAATAGTCAATGGTCAATCATTGGCCAAACAAAGTACTAGGCTTATGCACTTATTAGTAGCTGCAGAAGTGGATCGGCGGCTCGGCCCTGCGCGGCTGCGTTGTTCTGTGCTCTGTGTGGCTGACACTTGCAGATGGTGATGTATTTCAAATCCAGCTCCTTAAGAAGAAAAAAGATTGATTACTGTGGATCTTGCGTGGTTTTTCCTGTTGCTTTCCTCTGTAGAACGGAGGTCGTTCCAGGAGAAGTTGAGACAGCCAATGGTTGGATGCTTGAGTGCCCGAGAATCCCGTGATCGACAACCTAATTCGAACTACTCCGGACAACTCACTTTGCTTCTCTTCTTGCAATATTCACAATTAGAACTAGTTTTTCTCTGCATACAGTCGTACTATTGACATGGGCTAATGAATTTGCTTTGTTTACGAACCTACCCCGCTGCTCCATCCACATTTCCTAACGAATACGATACGGCCATCCTGCATCAACTGAACCTCTACCGGAAAGCATCATCATAAGCACTTGCTATCTCACACCCACACCGCTCCAGCTTATCCCAATACTTTTGCAGGCTCTAATCCATTGTGAGCGGCGCCATTGGCCTTCTCCGATCCATCCTTTGAATCTTTCGACAGATTCGACGCTCGACTGGCCGCAGTGTTCCGCAATTTCTTCCACGTATAGGCGAGGTTTGCAACATTGGGAAGGTTGGGGTTATCTCCGCCTCGCGGGGGGATTGACTCTTTGTCCAGGATGCCGGCCTTGATCATCTCTTTCACGCTAGGATGGATTACAGCGTCGTGAGGCAGATCTCGGGGAGCGCCCATGTTTGGTGGAAGCCGGCGGGGGATCCACTTGCCATTCTGCAGTTCCAGACGTGTGAAAATGGGAAGGAACTCTGTTTGATTTTCGTTAGCCGCCGACCAAGTAAAAGGGAGAGGAGGGGAAGCTTACCAAGGATCCACCAGCAAAGGACCATCAAGAAGAATGTGCCGTGTCCGAAACTGAGTGTGTCATGGGGCTGATTTGTCTTCCTTCGTAGCAGGAAAGCATTGGTTCCGGGAGCCTCTTTTCCAGGAAAGGCGTTTTCAGCTTTCGATACGTCATCAACATTTAGCGTCTGAAAAGATAGCTTGCTGTCTGAACCGTCGAGACCGAGAACCTCTTGGATCATCCAGTTCAGTGGCGTGTCTGACAGGAGATGCTTCTGGCCCGGTTCGAGTCCGTAGCCACCTCCGATATCACTGTGGTTACCGGCAAACCAGACCTCTTTGAGATCCACGGGGGGGCCATCCTTGTCGAGGATGAACAGAGCAGGCTTGAACTTGAGCCGTCTCTCGTGGATAGACACCGCATGCCGGATGTATCGAGCTGCGGGGCTCGCCATGACCTTGTAGGATGTGCGGTAGAGTGGAATTTCGAACTGACCAACACTGTTGACACAGTCAAACAAGCCCAGGAAATGAATTCCCACATCTGGGCGGCAGAAGGTCTTCTTGAATTTCTCCATATACGCAACGAGCTGCTTGTCTTTCTCCGTTAGGGGATCATTTCCTTTAGCTTGCTGGTAATTGCTAAAGGTATCCCAAGCGAATTGGACCATCTCGTCCATTCCCTGGGATAAGAGACCAATATTGTGGATCATCTCCGCAAGAAACCGTGCCGTGTATGCACCACGCGAGAAACCGAAGATGTAGATGTGATCTCCGGGTCGATAGAAGCGCATAACAAAGCGGTACCCATCCAGGACATGGCTGCGGAATGACGAGCCCACCATGCTATCGACTGTGGTAAGGATGGCAGATTTGATCTTGGGAATAAGATTCAAGCGCGTCGAGCTAGACCCTTGACCTTTGACATAGGTGCCGATTCCAGCTACGCAATCCATTAGCAACCAAAATCATCCTTATCGCTTCAAGGTGAACATACGCTGGTAATAGTGGTATTGGCCCGGTGTGTGCCTCTCGAGCATTTGATAGATTTTCACAATATTGGTATCCGATTCATTGCCATGGAACTGGTTACCAGTACCATCAAAGCAAAGGACAATCCGGCGTGGGCCAGATTCCTCTCCGGGTCTTCCTTCATCTGTTGCGTGAGGCATTTTGAAAGGAGAAAAGTAGTGCTTGCAAAGTGACAAATTTTGGCGACTTTGGAGACCAAGGAATTGAGGGGGGGGGGGGGGGGGGAAAGGTTCTCCTTCAGTATATATGGAAACTTTCGCCCAATTTTCCTGTCACGCCCGAGGCTGGCATGTCTTCGACAACGGACTTGCAGGCACTCATCTGCAAAATGACTTACTCAATTCGATCTGCATTTAATTTCATTTCTTGATCTTTGTGTATTATAGCTGTACGTGTACTCCTTTCAGCACAGCGGGTCAGTATTGATATGCACATGTAAAGTGACCCATTTTTGCAGCATCACAGATTCAGCTCCAATGCACACGGCTGGAAGGGAATCTGAGCACTGCATTAGCACTCGAATATTTGCGGGTTCATCTGCAGTCTAATGCAGACTGAGCTGGCTAGTTGACGGAGATATTGGCCAATGCTTAGTATGACCAAGATTGTGATTTGCTGGGTCTCCCCCGTTAATTGGGGCTCTCATGCAATGTAACATATCTGATATTCTCTGCATATCAAAATCCTCTCTGGACTAGCGAGTGAGCGACCCGGACCTACCATGGATTTCAGCTTTCCCCTCACCTCCGCTAACATTGGATCCGAATGTGGCGCAAGAGAGCGCTTATCGTTTTGTAATTCGAGGCATCTCTTGTGGATATTGGCTGGTTGGCCGACCTTTGCGTGGAGAAGGTCTTGGATACTAGTAACGAAGTTGAGCTCCAGGCGCTTTAGTAAATCCTTTCAAGGTGATGATCCGTTATGTTCAGCTGTGACCTGCAGCGGGATGATTATGATCTATACTCGACATGGCAGGACTGCAGATGGAACTACCATGACGGTGATTTCACACGGCGTCTCTGGTTGCGACGGCTTGCGTACGACCGCTGGGGAGACTTATTTAAACCCTAGGATTTCTCGCCTTTGCCAATTTATTTCAAACCATCCATCCTGTCCGGACTTCCAACCAGCTTGGTCGAACCCTTCTCTTATCCGATTTACATTCGCCAATTTACCTTATTGTCATCATTTCTTATTCATTCTTGTCTTTTTTATTTCTACTTAGACAACCATGGGGTTGTTCAGCAGTGCAGCCCCCAAGGCTTCCTCCTGGAACCCTCTGAGCTGGGGCTCGAGCCCGCCTCCCTCATCAGGACGTGAGTCAACCCGTTATAAATCTACAAGGAACTTTGACCAACTAAATTGATTATCAAGTTTCCTCGTTCCTTCCATTTGGCTCTTCGAACAGCGGCTCCTCGTCATGGGCATCGCTGGCCATGGGCACAAAAGACCAGAGCTGGTTCAAGGCTGTGCTTGGGAAGTTCGGCTTTAGCGGAGTCCTGGCCACGATCCTCAGTTTCTTTCTCTATGCCCTCTACCTGAAGTTCATCAAGAAGGACAGCCGAGGGTTAATCGAGTTCCTCAAAGAGAAAATCGCGCAGTATCTGTTCAAAATTCCGGGGTTGGATAAACTTCCGTTCGTGAAGAATCTCTTGCCGTTCGGTAAAGGAAAAGGCTTGATTCATATTCCCAAAGGCACACACTCAGCACTGAGTAGTATTGCTGGAACTGCGCCCGGTTTCTTGTCGAAGCTTAACCCCACCAACTGGAAGATCTTTAACAGGCACAAGATTGCTGAGGAGGAAGATGACCAGAAGTACCAAGCTGGTGAGCCTTACGGAGACCCGAATGTCATGGCCACTAGTCTTGTGCAGGACCTCAAGTCCATGGGACTTAAGACTGGTGTGAAAGATCTTCGTACGTTGCTCGAAGTCGCCAAGTCTAAGGGAAAACCTATTGACGACCGACAGATGACTGTGAGTCTTGCGGGGCACGAAACTGACGAAAAGGACTTTTACTGATGTCGTTTTCGAATACAGATGGAAAAGATGATTGCAATCGCGGCATCATTGCCACGGACATCCAAGGCGCGCAAGAAGCTGTCGGGGCTCATTATCGACACTCTGTGGAAAAGCTTACAACATCCTCCCCTGAGCTACTTCGGCAACCAGTACCAGTACCGGACTCCGGATGGAAGCTACAACGTAAGTTGGACGCGTGGGACTCAATTCAATATACACTTGCTAACCAATGTTTTGGATGTAGAACCCTCTCCAGCCGAACTTGGGCAAGGCTGGAAGTCCTTACGCGAGAACCGTCCCGAAGTTGAAGCACATGCACGGTGTCCCGCCGGACCCTGGTCTTCTGTTCGATCGTATGTCCTCTTGTTCGAAGTTTGATCGCTTCGTGTTGCGCTAACATACCGTAGTCCTCATGGCTCGTAGCGATGAGTCTTTCAAGGAGAACCCTGCTGGTGTGTCTTCGGTTCTCTTCTACCACGCAACCATCATTATCCATGGTAAGTTGAGGTATAACGCTTGTATGTTTCTTGACGGCTGCTTATACATTCCAGATGTTTTCCGTACCAACCGCTTCGACTCTAATATCTCCGATACGTCTTCCTATCTCGACCTGGCCCCCTTGTATGGTTCCAGCCGCGAGGACCAAGTGGCCATCCGGACCATGAAGAATGGTCTTCTCAAACCGGACACCTTTGCCGAAAAGCGACTGCTGGGAATGCCCCCAGGTGTCAATGTTATGCTTATCATGTACAACCGCTTCCACAACTATGTCGCTGATGTCCTACGGAAAGTCAACGAGGGTGGTCGGTTCACCGTGCCTCCCACTAAGACGAAGGAAGCCGAGGAGAAAGCTCTTGCCAAGCAAGATGAAGACCTATTCCAAGTAGCTCGACTGTAAGTACTCTGCTCCCGATCCGCACGATTCACGGTGCTGACAATAAACCTACCAGTGTCGTGAACGGTCTCTATGTCAACATCTCCTTGCACGACTACCTTCGTGGTCTGACTAACAGCCACCACTCCACAACCGACTGGACCCTTGACCCCCGCGTTGAGGTTTCGAGACTCTTCGACCCTGAGGGGGTCCCGAGAGGTATCGGTAACCAGGTGTCCGCCGAATTCAACCTCCTGTACCGATTCCACTCCGTCATCTCTCGCCGCGATGAGAAGTGGATGAATGAGTTCCTCCAGAGCCTTTTTCCAGGCAATACCAAGCCTCTTGACCAGCTTACTCCCCAAGAGTTCGTCCAGGGTCTCCTCCGCTATGAGCAGAACATCCCCGATGAGCCCTCCAAGCGCGAATTCGGCGGATTGAAGCGTGATGACACTGGCAAGTTCAGTGATGCTGAGCTGGTCAACATCATGAAAGAGAGCATGGAAGACCCGGCCGGATTGTTCGGTGCTCGCATGGTTCCTAAGGCGCTCCGTATCATTGAGGTCACTGGTATTCTCACGTCGAGAAAGTGGCAGCTCGCTTCTCTGAATGAGATGCGTAACTTCTTCGGTCTCAAGAGCCATGACACTTTCGAAGACATCAACCCTGACCCTGAGATTGCTGATCTTATGCGCAAGTTGTACGATCACCCAGACATGGTCGAAATGTATCCTGGCCTCTTCCTTGAGGATGCCAAACCGCGCATGGATCCAGGCTGTGGTGGATGCCCTCCGTACACTGTCGGCAGGGCTGTCTTTAGTGATGCTGTTACTCTTGTGCGATCTGACCGGTTCCTTACTGTGGACTACACGGCCTCGAACCTCACCTGCTGGGGCTACAATGAAGTCCAACAGGACTATGACATGTGAGTTGACACCCCATATATACACAAGCTCCTACTAACACTTTCGTACAGTCTTGGTGGTTCTATGTTCCATAAGCTGTTCCAGCGTGCCTTCCCGGGCTGGTTTCCTTACAACTCCTTGCACAGCACGCAGCCGATGTTCACCCGCAAGATGAACGAGGAGATTGCACGGGAAATCGGAACTATTGACCAGTATACCCTGGATGACCCTTCGTCTCCACCGAACCCTATCGCTGTGATCAAGCACTCGACTGTGACCAAGGTGCTTAACGATCAGGCTAACTTCCGTGTCACATGGACCAAGTTTTTAAACGACATGGTTCCCGGAAAGACGTACAACAACTACATGTTGGGTGGTGACCGGCCCGCGAACACCGCGCAGAGAAAACTGGTTGAAGATGTCATGTTCAGCCCTGCCGAATTTATGCAGCTGCTTTCGTCGACGGCCAACTCCGTTAGCAAGGAGCTGCTTGAGGCTGAGACTCTTAACCTCGGGAAGGACTTGAACCAGATTGATATCGTCAGAGAGTATGTGTTCTTCTCTTGTCATCGTTTTAGGAAGGTCATTGCTAACCTACTGATAGTGTTGCAATCCCCTTGAACACTCGTCTCCTTGCCGACCTGTTTTCTCTCGACCTCAAGACCGATGAGAATGAGAAGGGAAGCTACGACACGGCGACATTGTATACGCACCTCCTCAGTGTCCGTACATTCGGTTTCAACAACAGTGACCCAGCTATTGCCTTGAACCGCAGAAAGGAGGCTCGCGAGGGTGCCGAATCCCTGACTGAAACAACCCTGAACGTTGTCAATGGAAGCCCCAAGTCGATCGTTGACGCTCCCAAGGGGATCATCTCGAAGGCCACTGGAGCCGTTACTGGAGCCGTCACCGGAGTTGCCTCGCACATTCCTATCGTTGGTGGTCTCTTCAAGCATAAAGGCAAGACAGCCAATACAAGCACTGGTTCTCTGCGCTGGTACGGTCAGAATGTCGTGAGGGAAATAATTGCTGCTGGAAGTAGCCCAGAGGAGACTGCTGAAATCTGCTGGTTGAGTGCTGTTGCTGGTGTTGGTGCGCCGATTGGATTGGTGAGTATTTTGTCTTTGCCCTTTTTACGAAAGAAATCGCTGAACTAATTTTGCTCTAGTTTGCCGATGTTCTCAACTTCTACCTCAAGGAGGAGAACTCTAAGCACTGGGAGGACATTCAGAACTTGGCTACCGGCTCCAACGCTCAGTCTGCTGACAAGAAGCTGCGACAATACGTTCTCGAGGCCCAGCGTCTCACCAGCACCCAGCGAAACCTCCGTATCTGTGTTGGCGAGACCACCATTGACGGAAAGACGTTCAAGCCAGGGGATATTGTTGTGTGCTTATTCGTAAGTTTGACCCTCTTGAGAGGCACTTGAGGGGGGAGGGGAATTTGCTAACAACTTGTGACTAGGGCCCTGCTTGCAAGGATCCCGAAGTGGTTCCCGACCCTGAAGCATTCAAGCTCGACAGACCGGACAGCGCTTACATCCACTTCAGCTACGGTCCTCACGCATGCCTTGGCCGGGAGATTGCGTTGGCTCTCGTGGTTTCGCTCATCAGGCTCTGCGCTGGTTTGAAGAACTTGCGCCCAGCTCCTGGTGACATGGGAACTCTGAAGAGCATCGAAACCAACGGGGAGAAGTGCTACCTCAATGACAGCTGGTCGTACTTGACCTTTGACCCGACCAGTAAGTTCTCTCATAATTGCGTGATCCACCCATATATGATGCTAATATTGCTTCTCTTTTAGCATGGAAGGTCCACTACGATGGCCAGGGCAAGGGTGTCCACCACGCCCCCCTGATTCCCATCACCGCTGGCCGCGACCTAAACGCCATGTCAAACGCTCTCAAGAAGCAGCAAGAGGACTTTGTAAAGGGCGCCTCGAAGCTTCTTCCCAACGGCAACAAGGCTCCTGAGGCTCCGCAGGAAGTGACCAACGGTGTACCTCAGACCAACGGTGAACATGCTGGAGCAAATGTTCCTGTACCTGACAAAGCTCCGGCAGTGGATCTCAACCAGCAGAACGGTCAGCAAAATGACCAGCAGGTTCCTTCGAATGAAGAACAGGCTCAAAACAGCCAGAAGAATGGTCAGCAGGATGACCAACAGGCTCAAAACAGTCAGCAGAACAACGGATTCTTGCACAAAGTTGTTTCTGACGCCATCACCGTACCTAAGAACGTGGTCGGTACTGCGCACGATGTCACCCATGATGTTGTCGGTCACATCCCTGGTGGTAAACAGGCTGAGAACATCACGCATGGAATTGCAGGAAGCTTGCTCCCTGGTGGACATGGTCTTCTTTCTGGTTCAAATTGAAACGGACAGCAAGAGCAGCAGTAAAAACACGGGATTTTGTTTTAACCGGTTTTGAGTCAGGAGAAAAATGAGAATATTTTGGGAATTTGTGTTTATTCTTTAGGGTTACGTGACCTAGTGGATGGTTTATATAGGGAGTAAAAATGGTTCAATACATTTATTGTTACGTTTGAAAGGTTAATAAGATCAAAATGCTCAAGTATATCGCTATGGGGCCGTTTTGGCGGAGGTGTCTAAGTCATGAGCAGAAGATTCTGCCTGGCAGGTCTCCCAATGTTCGAACTGCATCAACTCGAACTCGGGACTGGTCGCTCAGGGAATACCTGTGAAGACTGGCCTCAAGTGCCGAAGCGTATCTCATGTCCATCATGGGGGAAGCCAATGCTTTGCCCATGCTTGGAACTTGGGTCTTTTTATATTACTCTTGTGATCCTTGACACTTCGTAATGCATGGCTGTTATGGTTGGAAGGTTACGGGCCACGAATTGGGTCAAATATTCAAAGTAAGACCATTTTGGTAAAGCGGTTATCCCCGTATCCAGAGAAAAGTCTTCTGCCTGGCTAGTCGCCCAGCGTTCTTGACTACGCGCAGGTTCGAACTCGGTTTTGACTGTCAGGTGGAGGGGGGTACCTGCTAGTTCCAAAACGGCTCATGCCGTGCGTATTTTTTTTTTTTTTCGTTGGCATGGTATCGTGCCCGTTGAGTACGTTTTCCGTTTGGGTAATACCTCGATCTCAGTCTGTCAGGACTTAATGTTGGTGATAATCTAGTTTCACCGTAGTGGCTTTGCTAACCTCTTTTCTTGGCGCTAATATTCTCTAATTCTAAACTTATATGCCACAAATCAGCACCACCTCGTAATCTGGTGCCATTTGGTCGTGTGGTCTAACACAGCTGCCAGGAAACCGGCATCCCGACGCCGATTGATCACGATACGACGAGTTTAAAACAGAGACAGCGCAAATTATAGGAGAAAAATGGGAAGGGAACGGGAGGGAGCGGAGGGAAAGGAGTGAAGAAAGGAACGACCGCCGATGAGACCCTGGATGCTTATGTATACGACTGCCAATTATGAAGAATTACACGACAGAAACGACTCACGGATTTGAGCCTACGAAAGAGAGCATTGGAGGAAATTTGAGGCAGCCACCACGGTTGCTTTTACAAGACTAACGCCAAAATGGTGCCATTATTTTTTTTTTTTTAAGATACTCTTCTTTACTTATACTTCGTAGATGTAGGGCTAAGCATTACCGAGTCTTGGCGCAAAGAGCGGAACCTTAGCACTAGTGGTCGATCATGTGACGCACACCCCTTTTTATCCCCGCTTCTTCCCTTTCCTCCTCTCTTCTTCCTTCAACTTCTTTTAGAGTCAACATGCAACATGTTTTCTGTTCTTGTTTTGCTTTGCTTTGCTTCATGCACTGTCTGGATACGATTCATATCAAGAACAACTGCTGATATCAAGGGCTTAGTGAACGATTAGCGATGGAAGAGAACTCCCTTGAGCTACGATTGGGTTAGTACCTCCCTAGATCAATAATATATCACTACTAACAACCCTTCAGCCCAGACGGCCACCGCGAATACGAGAGATGTTACCGGGCTCATTTCTACGATTCATTGGTTGATCCCAGCTCGACGAACGAGTGGGTGACTACGGTTGACAGGAAGTCAACGAACAGACAGCAGAGATCACGACGATCTACTATACGGACACCGCGCGCGCGGCGCATTGGAGCGTGCCGACAACAGAGAGAATTGTCGGACGCAGTACAGACCACCATACGGTACTTTTTTGCCAAGAGGACATTTCCACGCACGAGAATCGAAAAGGTAAGAATATCTTGTTTGTTTATCGTATCCAGACTGCGTTTGCGTTCCTGTTTTGTTTTTGTTGAGACTTGTATTATATTATATTATTATCATATTCATATTCTCTCTCATCTCTCTTCACGTGAACTCCTGTGTATATAATTAAATACGATCGCTTCGACTTAGGAAGTCGGATACTTGTCTCCGTACTCTCCCACAATCCATTCGCAGAACTGTTCCCACTGGTCGTTCCACTCGCGGATATACTGGGCCTTTATACCATTGCCATGCTCTGCACTGTCAACGTCTCGCACCCAGTCCTCATTGGACTGGTCTTCAAAGTTCGACCACCGAAGACTGTTCTGAGCCAAGGCACCCTGTTCATCGTTAGTAGACTCAACACGCCGTAAAGGAACAGAGACTTACCAAACCAGCAAGACCAAGGTTGTCAAAACCTTGAATGGCCTCATAAAAGTCATAGCTCAGACCTGCGACGTCCTGACCCAAGATAGCCGGATCATCATTGCTGATCGCAGTGGGAATACCATGCGCAATCATAGCGGGCAGTGGATGATGGAGGATATCTGTGTTCAGGCGAAGCACTTCATTAGAAATGGGGCAGACTTCAACCATGATATCCTGCTCAACCACCTGCCGGATCAAGTTCGGGTGCTTGTATAGGGAGAAGCCGTGACCGATCCGGCGGGAGTTGAAAAGAACAGCGTCGAACAGGTTGTTATCCGTCGAATTTCCATCTCCAAGTGTCTCTCCAGCGTGGAAGAAGTAGGGGATCGTGAGGTTGAGTTCCTCCGTCTGCTGGCGGAACCAGACGAGTTCTGGTGCGAGGTCAGAAAGAGGACGACCGAGATCTTCTTGGGCGACGAGGTCGTAGCCGCTGAAGAGTTCGGGATATTTCCGCTTGCGCTCGAGGGCGATTTTCATGCCTGTCCGTGTCAGTCATTTGTTTTCAGCGGATTGATTGAACTTGACATACTCTTGGTGATCTTGGCACGATCCTTGCCACGCGAATCCGACCAGATGACCCGGACACCCCAGAAGTTCTGACCCTTCTCAGACGCCTTGAATTTGTCGACTTCATCAAGCAGAACATCCCACCAGACGTCCAGGTCAGGATCAATATCCTCCTCGCCGTCGTGGACCAGCTTCCCACTCGATCCACCACTGCGAATCTCAACCCAATTGATACCGTCATTCACCAGATCCGTAAAGAGCTGCTTGTAGAAAGCTCTGACAACAGGCTCATACTGGATAAGCGTATCAGCCGGTCCGAAGCAAGCCTGGAAACGTCTCCAGACTTCATCGACACCAAGTTCATGACGCTGAGACTCCTCTGGCGGGACGGTGGTCTTCTCCTTAATGAAGTCTAGGAAACCTTCAACACCACCAGGGAAGTTATCAGCAGCTTGCTTAATAGGAACCTGTGTGTCAGGAACGTAGCTCGAATCACTGATCGAGGTCTCATTAGTCGGGAGGGTGGTATTAACATGCGCAAAGGTGATGCTAGCATTAAATCTAGCATCCTCGCTATCGATCGGCTGAGATGCGGAAATCACCATCCCCTCTGTGTCGAGAATCGTCCTGACGATCTTCTCATACGGCAACATAGCTGACAAGTGAGCATGCAGCAGCGAGCCCTTGGGCATACGCCTGACTACATGCCAGAGGGTGGTGTTTGCGATACGGTCCCGAGCACGCGGGAACATCTCGCCTGCAAATTGCTCCTCTTCCGCCTCTTGTGGGGGAGCAGGAATGCGCCAGTAATTGTCGATTTCATCCTGGCGGATCGCTTGGACAATCTCGTCGGCATACCGGGCTGTTGGGGAGAGGTTCTGGCGGAAGAGATGGTCTATACCTATTAGCTTTGTGCATACAGAGTCTGGGCAATGAGGACCAACCCTGTCGATGTGTCTTTTCCAGCGTGATCAACTTCTGACGATCTCTCAGGTGCTTCTGTACAAGGGTACTGTTGACATCCGGCTCTCCTTCGATGAGTGCCGCGGACGTACCGAGGGATAGGGTGGCTACCCCGAGGATCGAAAGAAGACGCATGGTTGGGGAAATGATTGTTGACTTGCTGTTATTACAATAATCTCCAGGGCATGCTACGGTATATATAGTCATCTACAGACACTACTGTAAAGATCAACTGTAAGGGCCGGGCCGGAGCGCTCTCACATTCGTCGCACGAGCATCGCTCGATCAACATTCTGTTTTTTCATGGGGATCTCCTCATGCTCCAATGTGCTCCGTGTTTACTTCTACAAGTTTCCCGTATGAGACATCAACGGATACTACTGCGATCCCTTGCACTACCCCTTGTGAGACAGCGACGCACATTGGACGTTTATTCTCCGTGGACTCGGGAAGGCACAGCCGATGCGACCTTAGTCCAATAGTTCCGACCCTACAGGGAAATTAGTAAACAGACTATTGGGATGGGTAAAGGTTATTTGTTTTTTTTTTCACCAAATTGGGCCGAGACCGACTTTTGCATGGTGGGTCGGAGGTTTAGCTTGAATGATGTGGCTGGCTGGCTGGACAATGGAATGTTTGATTGGGTTCTTGGCTGGTTTTTACTTAGTATGGACTGAGGAGATGGGATCTGTTCGATCCGAGGATATAAAGACGTTCCTACCCCAGTACTCCGTAGTAGGAGTTCATATCTGCCCACTCTGCTCCTTTGTATGCTACTCCGTAGTGTAACTCTGGTGCAGGCCAGCAGTCAACATAGTCTTCATGTAGACACATAACTATAGCCTGTGTTTATGATAGCACCCAAAATACTTGCCTATTCACATTCTGTCGTTCACTGTCCTCTGTCATCTGTTTTTAGTACACTGTATCCTCGGGCCGCGGCTATTTCCGGATATGGAAGCTCCTCCTCCGCAAATCTTGGCAGTCCCCGATTTGTTATTCACAAGTCTTCATTGGCTTCTGCATCTATACTCTTATACATATTCTCCAATTGAACAGCCTCTCATCTCTACTATCCCTAATACCAAAAAGAGGAAGCAAAATGGCCAAAACATTCACCCGCGACGAAGTCGCCCAGCGCACCACCGAAGACGCCATTTGGTGTATCATCGACCACCGCGTCTACGACCTAACCGACTTCCTCGACGCCCACCCAGGCGGCAACGTCGTCCTCCAACAAGTTGCAGGCAAAGACGCCACTTCCGAATTCTACAACCTGCACCGCCAGGAAGTCCTCGACAAATACAAAGACAGTCTCTGCATCGGCACCGTCGCCGGCGAAACCCCCGACATCCATACCCCGGAGCCGGGGAGTCTAAGCGAGGTCCCGTATGCGGAGCCCTTGTGGCTAAGAAAGCAGTTCAAGAGCCCGTACTACAAAGAGAGTCATCGGAAACTGCAGAGGGCGGTGCGCGAGTTTACGGATCGGTATATTACGCCTGAAGCGCAGGAGAAGGAGAGGGATGGGACGTATATTAGTCAGGACTTGATTGATCGGATGGCGGAGACGAATGTGTTGGCTATGAGGCTTGGGCCTGGAAAGCATTTGCATGGGCGGAAGTTGTTGGGGGGTGCGGTTGAGCCGGAGGAGTTTGATTATTTGCATGATTTGGTGATCGCGCAGGAGTTGGTTAGGGCCAATGCGAGAGGTGAGACACGCTCATCTATTCATCCACAGCAATTACTGATGGTCAACAGGATTCCAGGATGGAAACATGGCTGGTATGGCTATTAGTCTGACGGCTGTTCAGCAGTGGCTGCGGAATGTTCCTCTTCGTGAGCGGATCAACGAGGAAGTCTTGTCTGGAAAGAAGAAGATGTGCTTGGCTATCACGGAAGCCTTTGCTGGTAGTGATGTTGCAGGTCTCAAGACCACTGCAACCAAGACTCCTGACGGAAAGCACTACATCGTCAACGGCACCAAGTACGTTATCTCCACCTATCTTCACAAACCCAGAGTACTAACAAACCAGGAAATGGATCACAAATGGCATGTTCGCCGACTATTTCGTAACTGGCTGCCGCACCGAAAAGGGCTTCTCAGTCCTCCTGATCCCCCGCGACGACAACGTCGAAACCAAACAAATCAAAACCTCTTACTCCACCGCAGCCGGTACAGCCTACGTGCAATTCGACAACGTCAAGGTCCCCGCCGACCACCTCCTCGGCGAAGAACACAAGGGCTTCATCGTGATCATGAGCAACTTCAACCACGAGCGCTTCATGATGGTCTGCGGCGTTGTCCGCATGTCCATGACCGTCGTCGAGGAGTGCCTGAAATGGTGCAACCAGCGCATCGTCTTTGGCAAGAAACTCGTCGAGCAGCCTGTTATGCGCCAGAAACTAGCTCGCATGATCTCCCTCTGCGAATCGAATCAGGCTTGGCTTGAATCTATCGCTTACCAGATGTGTAACATGACCTATGCCGAACAAGCTAGTAACCTGGGCGGCCCTATCGGTCTTCTCAAGTCGTTTGCCACGCACTCCGCACAGGAGATTGCTGACCATGCGACCAACATCTTTGGTGGCCGTGGTATCACACAGACGGGTATGGGTAAAGTGATTGAGATGTTCCATCGAACGTACAAGTTTGATGCGATTCTGGGTGGAACGGAGGAGATTCTGGCGGATCTGGGTGTTAGACAGGCTATGAAGAAGTTCCCGAAGGCTATGCTGTAATGTCTTCTGGGAATGGCTGTCTTGACACTTTATTATTATTATTCTCATTGTCTCCCAGTATATAGTATGGCACGGGATTGTATAGTAAATAATGGTATTTTTATTGTTCATGCAGCCTCGTTTTTATTGAAATAATCGACGTAACTCTAGTTGCAGCTGGCGAGAACACGGATTATGAAGTGTAAAGATCATTCTATACCCTAGCAGTAAAACCTACATTGGTTGCATACAGCAATAGCAACGCTAGCGATGTGCCATGCCATGGGTATCAATGTATGGTCTACTCGCAATCTTTCCTTGTTGTCTTTCTCTCTGGGAATGGGGAGTTGGAGGGTGGAGATAGACTTTCCGGTATCGGGTGTACTCATAGATGCAGTACATGAGTGGGAAACGGCCAATCATGAATGTCGTCTTGAAATTCCCAGGCGCTGGGTGGTCCGACGTTCTGGGTGCAGAGTGCGATGGTGCCTTCGACTCTGGTGTTCAAAGGCACGAGACAAGTGGCCAGTAAGCCACTCCATCCATATCTCTAGCACTGATATGCTCAGAAGCATATTATCGGTTATAGCGGCCTTCGACCTCGATAAGCTTGCCTTCCAGTGTAGGCAGCGCGAGGACCATTTTGCGAAACGTCAACTTTCGTGATACTCGCTGCTCGTTGATTACCTTTCCCAGGTCATTGATCAATGAACGGCTGCTTGCTGCCATGTTCGCAGGAACATGGCGCAAGATAGCGCCCATGCGATCCGATACTTCTTTGGAAATGGGTGTCTTTCTTCGTGATCTTGCTCTTGAACAAGCGAGAGCGCAAGGAATTTTCTCGTGTATTAAACAAAAATCATTCTTCACAGTCTCTCTCCGAACGGTGCATTGGTCGCATGGTAGGTGGATTCATAATGGGCAAAGTGGATGGTTGTTGAGAATCTGGACGATTTTGATATTACTTGCGATACATTAAACTATCATGGATCCGCACAGGCAGCTAGACCATATGACTTGTCCGATATCATTTTAAGAGCTCTAAAGATAGGACAAATTAGAAGATATTTGACAATATATGCGCGACTATGAGCTCACCGGTATTCACCTCAATCCGGCACCGGGATAGGGCTTTCAGATATGTATGTGTAGACCCTAACTATCATGATAGTGGCATTTTGTATTGCTAGTATTGGTATTCAAGTCTTGATGGTAGTAGTAGTTATGAGCAGAGTATTGAACACAGAATGGAAGGACAGATGAAAGACATCCAATTGTCCCAATGCGGAAAGTAGCACTGTTTGTATTGTTTGCCTAGTGGATCAGGCATGCTTAGGACTATCATTTAGCCGGTCTCCACTGACGTCGATACTTTGGATTGCATTCCCCGCAACTTCTTCGCCATCAAACAACATCGCAGAAATATGGCAGGAGATACAGATTCTCTCAGCGCTGAAAACATTCTCCGGATCGCGACCAGTGCGTTGCGCAGAGATGGTGACGATCAGCCGAGTCTTAAAAACCCCTACGAAGCTGTTGCTCTCGTTGGTCATGCTTGCATGATCGCCGTTGGCTTCAGGCTTGTTGGACTGGGCGAAGAGCACACTCTAGGTCTGTAACTTTATCTTAATGGTGCTCTATGTGTGCTGGCTAACTCATTTCCTCGAACCGCAGAATCAGAAAGCTCCTCGCTCCCGACAGAATGGAACGCTAACGACAATTATGCCTTCCGATATGCCCATTCACAATCTTCGATGCAATACCTACTCAAGATTAGTCGCATAGGAAATAATGCACTGGTGTACGCCTTGGCTCTAGGTGACGACCGGACCACGTCCTTTGATATCCCCGTGAAAGATTACATCTCCGCGTCTTCGCTTCCGTTGGCTTCCACGGCAGATCTCACAAATGCCCTAAAAGAAGTATTCATTTCCACATCTCGATTAAACGATTTAATAGGATCATTTAAAATCAATGTGGTTCAGAAGCTGGCGCCTGGGTTGTACAAGGAAGGATATGAAGATACCACTCAGAGCTTGCGAGAAAGACAACAGGAGAGGCCCCCACAGTACGACCCATTACGGGACGATACTCAACCCCAACCTGCACGTCCGTATCCATTTGACGACCCCCTGGCAGCGGGCCCTCGTCGACCAGTACCCGCTGGAGATTTTGCTCCCCCGGGATTCGAAGATGAGTTTGAAATCTATAGACCACCTCGCGGATGGCCCACAGGAGGCAGTGGAAACCTCGGAGGCTATGGGGATAGGGACTTATACCCCCCTGGACTGGGCCCGAATGATCCTTTACGAGGCGGCGTTGGCCCCGGACTCGGAGGGGGCGGGGGCGGGGGAATGCACCCGACTTTCGATGACTTGTTTGGCGGCGGCCGTCGCAATGAGGGTTATGATCCCCAGGCACCTCCGGGATCGCGATATGATCCTGTTGGACCTGGAGGACCTCCATTTGGTAGTGGACGAGGACCATTTGGACGCGGTTCGGGCGGAGGATTTGGCGGGTTTGGCGGTGACATCATTTAAGCGCGCGGCTAGCGGCAGTAGTGCACATACCATATCTATCACAAATCGAATATGCTCTACTGACATACATAATGATACTGTGCGTCCTGTACAGTGTAGAAATAAACTCATTAAAATAACATCTATCTTCTATGTAGTAAGCTGTGGCGGTGTGGCTAGTGCCTCAGCCCAAATTCAGACCCAAAGAGCGGGCGGGCCAACCAGACGCGGCCAGCAGAACCTCTCACACTCCCTTCGCACACCACCACCACCACTACTTCAGTCCATCCCCTTATCCCAGCCCCAAGTCCACCCCATTGCTATCTCTGATATCCCCATCGATTCTATCGCATTCTCAGCGATAGGTACTTACTTCTCTCTTTTGGACTTTGTCTTTTGGAGATACCCCGTGGGTAACCACCTGTACTCGCGAAAGGAAAAACAAAATCCCCCTCCCAGTTTTCCGCCCCTCCTCCTCATTTCCTTCCTCCAACCAAGTACTCAAGTGATCTCAAAGAGCTGCCCACCACCCGCTTTAATTCGCCATATTCATCAATTAATTGTGCATTCTCAATGGATACCACCATGGAAATCGATACGGCGCGGTCGCCCGAACCTCACCACCTCTCCCCGATTACCGACTCCGGGTCTATACCGACACTCGATGGCTGGATTGAGAGCTTGATGACCTGCAAACAACTCGCAGAAGAAGATGTGCGGAGGCTGTGTGACCGGGTGGGTTTTGCTGTTCTCTGGAGCTGGGATATGGTCATGGGACGTCAGTATTGACCAATCGGGTTTCATTTGCAGGCAAGAGAAGTATTGCAGGAAGAGTCGAACGTTCAGCCAGTGGTATGTTATTCCTGTTTCTATTCTTCATTATGGCGCTGGAAGTGCCCTGATTGAGGTTGAAACTGACACGTGCCAGAAATGCCCAGTGACGGTCTGCGGTGATATACACGGCCAGTTCCATGACTTAATGGAACTGTTCCGTATTGGAGGCCCTAATCCCGACACAAACTATCTCTTTATGGGTATTTATGCATTTCTCAAGATTTATAGGGAGGCTGATACTAACCCTGACAGGTGACTACGTTGACCGTGGTTACTACTCTGTGGAGACGGTCACTCTCCTTGTCTGTCTTAAGATCCGTTATCCCCAGCGTATCACCATCCTCCGAGGAAATCACGAATCCCGCCAGATTACACAAGTCTACGGTTTTTACGACGAGTGCTTGCGCAAATACGGCAACGCCAATGTCTGGAAATACTTCACCGACCTCTTCGACTACCTCCCCCTCACCGCTCTTATCGAGAACCAGATTTTCTGCCTTCATGGCGGTCTGAGTCCCTCGATCGACACCCTCGACAACATTCGTTCTCTCGACCGCATTCAAGAAGTTCCCCACGAGGGACCCATGTGTGACTTGCTGTGGAGTGACCCCGACGACCGGTGCGGCTGGGGCATTTCTCCCCGAGGTGCTGGATACACATTCGGGCAGGATATCTCGGAGGCATTTAATCACAACAATGGCTTGACTCTGGTTGCACGAGCACACCAGCTGGTGATGGAAGGTTATAACTGGTCGCAGGATAGAAACGTGGTTACGATTTTCTCAGGTATGTCTGCGCCGTCGATCAGTTGCCAGAATTCATCGCTCATTTATTTAGCTCCTAACTACTGTTACCGCTGCGGTAACCAAGCCGCAATTATGGAAATTGACGAGCATCTCAAGTATACATTGTACGTTGTCACATGCCTATTGTCGATCCTCTCTAACTTTAATAGCCTGCAATTCGACCCCAGCCCCCGTGCGGGTGAACCCATGGTCTCGCGACGCACCCCTGACTATTTCCTGTGATCCGATACACGAACTCGCTTTCTCCTCTAGCCAGTTGAGGTTCTCACCCTTCGATAGGGCTCCTGGGATCGGGAATGCATGCACGTGGCAGGTTGCCATTCTAATTGTATGTCCGTATTTGTTGATACCATTCATGAAAATAAAAGAGTTCCGCTTGCTTTCTCTTGTAATAGAATGAAACCGTTCCAATGCATTGCTCAGATGGACCAGAACGAGGTACACGTTTGACTTCTTTATGGAGTGGATGCATATTATACATTAGTCTAATCTATAAATATCTTACCAGTCATGACACATAAGCTATGTCTGCT
>JAOYNC020074211.1:0-50446 GCA_025802115.2 Bertia moriformis
CTCCCCCCCTCCTCCCCGCCCCCCTCATCCCCCCCTCCTCGCCCCCCCCCCCAGACTGGCTAACTCGTCCCCAGCCAGACGATCCGCACCCTCCTCGCGTCCGGAACCACGGTCCTAAGCGATCGGTACTACTACAGTGGCATGGTCTACAGCGCCGCCAAGCGGAATCCGGCCCTGACGCTGGCCTGGGCGCGCGCACCCGAGATTGGCCTCCCCCGCCCGGACGCGGTCCTGTTCCTCGATCTGGGAGAGGACCAGGCCCGGGCCCGGGCCGGGTGGGGCGGCGAGCTGTACGAGCGGACCGAGACCCAGCGGCGCGTGCGCGAGCTGTTCCGGGCGCTGCTGGATGGCAGCGCCCAGGAGGCGGAGGACCTCGTCCCGGTGGATGCGGCCGGGACCGTCGAGCAGGTGGCGGACGAGATCTGGGCCAAGGTTCGGGCCCGGCTGGAGGCGGTCGAGCGGGGGGAGGTGGGGGCGACCGTGAGGACGGTCGAGTGAGGTGGCCTCCCTGGACTTGGTCATATCAGGCCGGAATCCGAAGTTCTGGCCTGGCAGGCTGCCTGGTCGGTTTGACCAACGCCGGCTGCTGGCGTTTGAGACTCATGTCGACCGTCGTGCACCCGGGATGGCGGGATGGAAGGATGGCGGGGTGGCACGGTGGGTATGTGCGGCCCGCTGCAGAATTGGCCTGATACGGCCAACGGGCTGCCACTCTGAGTGTCTACCTCATCCTGCGGCGGATTGTTGAGTTGGACTCCGGTCTCGTACCGCGTCATCATCCCTGAGCAAGCGAGGCGACTGCTGGGCCCCTCCATCAAGGAGGATGCCACCCTCCGTGGCCGACTGCCGTGTCCGCCTCCCCCCACTCAAGGGATTGATTACCACGGCTCGTGGATCTATCTGTCAGTCCCGTGGCGGACTCTTAAGTTCCACGCTTGTAGTCGGTCAAGGAGATGGCGCTGATATGTTCGACAGAATCTTGCTGATTTATTCAACGAGATGGCACGTGCAATTCAACGACATGCCGCTGGTCATCTCGTGGCGGTGCGGTGGATATTTTTTTCGTCTCCTCACCGAAGGAATCACTATGATCTGCGCATCTCCTAGTCCCACGGCCGTCCGTTGGATCCGCTCGTCTTCCACACATGGGGTGCCACGCTGTGTACCTCGCCCCCCATCCACCCCCGCGGACTGCCTCCCCTCCCCTCCGCGCAGTACATGCCACCCGCCGCGGCCGACTGCCAACTCCTCTCCGCATCCACCCCGCAGATGCCACACGCCGCAGCCGACTGCCGAGCCCTCCCGACCACCCAGAAGATGCCACACACTCCCGACTGCGGGGCCGCCATTATCAGAATATTACCCCATGTCGCAGCCGACTGCTGACCCTTTCCTGGCCCTCGCGGAGCCGGCGACAAACGGCACCCAATCGCCCGTCCGCGCCGGCAAAGCTGGAACTGCGAGGAGGCGCCGCTGCACGACGCGGCCGAGCCCGACCCGAGAAATTGACCGACTCTGATCCTCACTTCCACATTGCGCGCCACCGACTTGACGCAGACGGCCCCTCCCTTGGTGTGTGTGCCGGGAGCCCTCGTGATCGGCTGACGCAGTCCGGCAGGTATCCGCCTCCCAGCCCCCCGACTTTTTTTTCCACTTGCTCCCCCATCCCTTTCGTTTGCTAGCTCGGCTGGGACGCGCCGCAGCGGGGCAGGCCAGGGAGAAAAGCAGGGACCGACGGGCTGTAAGACCCAAGTATTGGGCCCCGGTGCCCCGTTGAATTTCCCAGCAGTGGGGCCAGTAGCTTTCACGGGGAAAAAAAAACCCGCCACTCGCCATCCGACTGGTGCGCGATGAGCGAACGGGCTGGGTGCCGTCGAAAAAACCGTCTTCTCCCGCTACTGCGCTCGACTCGTGTCCCTCCCCTCGCACGGCCAAAAACGGCTCTCCACAGCTGGACGTTGGCCTCGCAGTAGCAAGGGCCACCCGTCGTCGCCGCTGTCGCCGCTACGAAGCTCGGGCCAGAGAAAACGGTTTAGCCCTCTGGTATGGGGCGCGCACTTTTAGTCTTACATATTACATTCATGCATGCAGGAGGGAGCAACCTGCTGCGCTGGCACGCTGGCAGTCAGTCCCCCTGCGATTGATTATCTGACTGCTACGCGCTACGCCGCTCTCCGCCGCCGCGTTGATCCGGGGAACTGAAGCTGGGCGCCTGCCCCCCCTGGGCCGCCCTTCTGGACCGACTCCCTTTGGCTGCGTGCCTGTGCCAATCTCCCACCCCCCCGTCCGGCCGCGGAATTTTGTTTTTTTTTCTTGCCAGCTCTCTTCCCGATCCGAGCGCGGGACCGGACACCCTCGCCCTCCCGCTCGGCCGATCGCCTGCCCCGCGCGGGCTCCCTACAATCAGAGATAAAAAACGGCAAGTAAAAATACGGCGGCCGCTCCGGAGAAAAGAGGCCATCCCTGGCCCATCTCTCCCTGCTCTGGGCTCCCTGCCCACTTAAGACCCCCGTCACGACTCGCTGCCCACTTAAACTCGTACACGCCCCCCCGGCCGTGCTCCCACCCTCCATTCCTCCCAATCCTTTCCCCCCTCTGGCCACTCGGCTCGGCTCTCGTTGCATCTGCCCTGCTTGTGTCTGGATTGCCGTGTTCCTCGATCGGCCATTCGTCTGTCTCCCTTCGCACTCGTCCTTCTTGCCACGCCCAACTCGGCCTTCCCCTCATCTTTTCCCGATCCCTCTCAGGATTTTTTTTAGCCTGCCTTGCCGCGGTGCCTCCTTTCTCCACATCCACCCTCACCTCCACCCGCCGGCCGCTCGCCCACCCCGACCGACTGCTCCCCTCTCTGCTATCTTGTCGTCTCTTTCCCTTCTCGTCATCGTCATCAGTACCATCACAATAAATAAATATCGGCATCGAAAATCTCACCGGCAACAAGTCCTGCCCTCTTTCCTGGTCTGCAGACGAGAACCCAAAACGCCATCTTCCCCCCGCGCGCGCGTGCCCGGCTGGCCAGCATTGTGGGCGAATCAAACCACAAACACGCACGACACGGCTCTGCACATCATCGAGGCTCCCCCTTTTTTTCGCTGCTTCTTCGCGCCAATCCTACCTTTTGCCTTGCCCGGAGCGCCCTCTTTCCCCGCTTCGCCCTCGTCGCCCCCTCTTCCCGCCGTTCCCCGGGTCCCCAGACCTGCCTCTCACCACACCCCGCATCACAACCTGGTCCGTCGCGCGTCCGTCCATCCGTATCCGCGCTCGGCCACCCCGTCCGGTCGGTTCGCGCAATCTCGGTCGGAGTGAAGATCAACGATCGGGACGGCTCGCGTCGCGGGGGCGCCGTCGCCGGCTCTTTTCCACACCGAATAGTAGAATACGCTGCGCTGCACCACCTCACCCCCTCTTGCCCCCCCCCCCCGCGGTCTGCACGCGCGTTGGCCACGCAGCAGCAGCAGCAGCAGCGCACCCAACTCGTCGCGACGAGCAAGAACCATAACACACACACGCCTGCCAACACACCACCACTGCCCCCCCAACCAAACCAACACCACAACAACAACAACCCAACATATCCAGACCCGAGGTGAGATATGGCTTCAGTCGTTCGCCAGCCATTCGCCCCGCTTGACGGACTCCGTCTGCACAGCTTGACCAGCCTCAAGAACCGGCAGAACGGTATGTGCTGGGTTTTGCTCGCTCCGGGCTTCGTATCTCTCTCTCTTCCCTCTCCCGACTTGTATGCTTCCTCGTCGGCCGCTTTGGCGAGTGCTGCTCTCTCGTGTCCCCATTCTCCCCCCGTCCCCCGGTCGTAATCGTGGCTGTCGGAATTTTTTTTCTTCGGGAGCCTTGCCTCGTCTCCCTCACTCACCCCGTCCGGGTGCCGCAGCCCAATCGTGTAACCACGATAATCTCACCAGCCCCCCTTTCTCCCCTTACCCCTCCCCCTTCCTCCGCTCGCCACCCTCTGACCCCCCCAGCCCGTCAGCTGGTCTCGCTGCATCTCTCCCCTCTTGTCGTCTGGTCGATCAATGATCAGTTCGTAGGCCCACTGGATACTGACTGACGCAACCGTACACAGGCGCCGTTGCCAGCCCTAGCCCATCCAAGAGGAAAGCCTCTGACGATATCGACTTTGACGATTTGGAGAACGTCAACCCGGTCCAGTTGACCAAGCGCGCCAAGGGACCGCAGTCGTCGTCCGTCTCGGGCGGGATCCTGAAACCGTCGTCGTACTACCATCTCGTCACCAAGCCCACCTGCCCTTCTCCCCTCTCCAAGTCCGGGTTCGACTCCGCTCCAGCCTCGTCGACACTCCGGAGCAGCAGCCGGCCCGTCTTTCAGCCTAAATCCCCAGCCGCCCGGCTCGCGGCTGGAGCGTCTGTGGCCAAGCCGAGCCCGCTCTCGGCTCCGGCAGGTCGCTCCCCCCCCGGCCACGGCAAGCGCGGCGGGATTCTCTCGCGTCGCCGCGGCCCGACCTCGTACTCTCGTGTCGACCCCCCGCCCGCCTTTGGCCTCGGAGGCGGCAACAATGCTGCCCCGTTCAGCCTCGAAGCTGCCCTGAAGGGGACCATCCCGAGCTACCGGTCCAAGCCGGCCGCCAGACCGGTCGCTCCCGAGATCGATCCGTTCCCGTTGCCGTTCGGGCAGGACGTCAAGGCGTCTTGGTTCTTCGACATCCACGAGGACACGCCCGAGCAGGAGATGACCAACCTCCTCCAGCATAGCACTTGCGCCCTCGACATCTCCTCGGACGAGGAGAGCGAGCGGAAGGCCACCATGGAGAAGGGCGAGGGCCTCAACAAGGAGAACGTGCCCCCACAACCGGATGTCAATCCGGCCGCTCCGTTGCGCCGCGTGCCGCCGCCGTCGCCGGCTGTTGCTGTTGCCGCCGCTGCCGCTGCCGCCGCCGCATCGGCCCGCAGTCTCGATGACATGGAGATCGTCAAGGAGCGTCGCGCTCTCGGCGACCTCAACGTCGAGGACTATTATGCCACCGGTTGTGACCAGGCCTCGGTATTCGTCGTGCCTGCTGACGAGGACGATGTTGCCGATATCGAGACATCGCCATGCTCGGATTCCGACAAGTCTTTGTCCGCCCCCGGGGATCTGCAGCTCGAGCCCGAGCCCGTAATGCAAAGTATCGACGAGCTCATGAGCAGCTCAGGCACGTCAAAGGCGGCCGTCCTCCAGCCGATCGACGGCACCGGGGAGACGTTTGACGTCTGGGAGAGCGGAAGTGCGCAGGGCGAGGACGAGAAGGAGATACAATGATGGGGCTTTTAGTTGATCGAGATGCAAACCGGGACGTAGATTTGACGGACCAGCGGAGCGGGAAGGAAGTCGGGAGGGGTACGCTTCTTGATGTCTTTATGGCCTATGATCTTAATTCTCGGTAGCCAGGGGGGGCTGGCTGGCTGGGATACCTGGAGGGGGGAGGGGGGAGGAAGAGAAGGGGGAGAGCCGGAGAGATACTGTTTCTGCTTCTCGGGCGAGGTGTCTCGGATGGGGCGCTCGGGTGTCATTGCGCTGCTGTATATTTGGGCGTCGGATTATTGTGGGGGGTCGTTGTCTGCTCGGTCTGTTGTACGTCGTCACCCTGCCAATTCGGTTCGTTCATCATCATCCAACCGCGTGCCAGCCATGTCGTGATTCTCTCTTGGCTGCCGAAAGTAGACCTGGGCGGAGCCCGACCGGTCCCGTGCCATGGTCGGTCTGTGGGTGTTCCATGGTGGTTTCGATGCAGAGCTGTCCCAAAGGGGTGCGGGTCCGGAGCGACGTGGCGCGAGGATTCTGGAAGGCCCCGCGGATGGGAAGACGCCGCCGCGCGTCCGCGCCGCCGCTGATGATGAGGTGGCAGGAGCTTCGGCGCAAGCAAGGTTGGGCCGCCGTGGACTGCATGAGAGGGGTCCCCAAGGGAGGGAGCAATGGCAGCGGGTGGGGGGCGGCCGGCTCTGGTTGTCTGGCTGCGCCGGGGCGGGGGGAGGGGTGCACAGTAGAGATCCAGGCCGTGAGCGTGGGTCGGCTATCTTTAGTTTTCTGCCGTGAGCCAATTTGGTGGCAATTCTGCCCAGTGGCGAGACGGCTGCCAGATCTGCCGGCTGGTGGCATGGCAGGCAGGCCCGGTGCCCACGTGTAGTTAGCTGGTGGTCCATGCGTGTGGGGTGGGGCCTCGGCGCGCGCCATCGAGCAGAGACCCTGACAGTACCTATTCAGTCTCCTCAATACCCATTTCCTCAATATCCTATCGCGATCAAGCCACTCTAGCGCTCCCCAGGAATGGTTCTCCAAGACCTCGGCCGCCGCATCAATGCGGCGGTGTCGAACCTCGCCCGGGAGCAGAATCTCGATGAGAAGGTGGGCCGGCTCTCGCCCGATCGCATCCTCCTCTACCACTGACCAACCCCTTCTGCCCCAGGCGTTCGACTCCATGCTCAGGGAGATCTGTTCCGCCCTTCTCGAGGCCGACGTCAACGTGCGACTCGTCGGCCAGTTGCGCAAGTCGATCCGGGCCGCCGTCAATTTCAAGGACCTGCCCCCGGCTGTCAACAAGAAGCGGCTCATCCAGAAAGCCGTGTTCGACGAGCTGGTCGGCCTGGTCGACCCGCATGCGGAGCCGTTCCGGCCCAAGAAGGGCCGGCCCAGCGTCATCATGCTCGTCGGCCTGCAGGGCGCCGGCAAGACGACGACATGCACGAAGCTGGCGCGGCACTACCAGTCGCGCGGCCTGCGCAGCTGCCTCGTGTGCGCCGACACCTTCCGCGCCGGCGCCTTCGACCAGCTGAAGCAGAACGCCACCAAGGCCCAGATCCCGTACTACGGCTCCCTGACGGAGACGGACCCGGCCGCGGTCGCCCGCGACGGCGTCGACCAGTTCCGGCGCGAGAAGTTCGACATGATCATCGTCGACACCTCGGGCCGGCACCGCCAGGAGGCCGCCCTGTTCCAGGAGATGGTCGACATCCAGCGGGCCATCCAGCCGGACGAGACCATCATGGTGCTGGACGCGTCCATCGGGCAGCAGGCCGAGGCGCAGGCGCGCGCCTTCAAGGACGCCGCCGACTTCGGGGCCATCATCATCACCAAGACGGACGGGCACGCGCGCGGCGGCGGCGCCATCTCGGCCGTGGCCGCCACCCGCACCCCCATCGTCTTCATCGGCACGGGCGAGCACATGCACGACCTGGAGCGGTTCGCGCCCACCCAGTTCGTGTCCAAGATGCTGGGCATGGGCGACATGGCCAGCCTGCTGGAGCACGTCGGCAGCCTGAAGCTGGACCAGCGCGACACCTTCCGCCACATCCAGGAGGGCACCTTCACCGTCCGCGACATGCGGGACCAGCTGTCCAACATGATCAAGATCGGCCCCCTCTCCAAGATGACCGGCATGATCCCGGGCATGAGCGGGTTCACCGCCAACATGGACGACGCCGAGAGCTCGGCCAGGCTGCGGCGGATGATCTGCATCTGCGACTCGATGACGGAGCGGGAGCTCGACACGGACGGCAAGATCTTTGAGCAGCAGCCGACGCGGATAACGCGGGTGGCCCGGGGCTCGGGCACCAGCGTGCGCGAGGTGGAGGACCTGCTCACGCAGCAGCGCATGATGGCCGGGATGGCCAAGCAGATGGGCGGCAACATGAAGCAAATGCAAAAGGCGCAGCAGGGCATGGGGAGCGCAGGCCGGGCCCAGCAGCTGTTGGCGATCCAGAAGCGGATGCAGACCATGGGGGCGGCGGGCGCGGGCGGCGGCGACGGCGGGGGGATGCCCAACCTGGGAGAGATGGTGAAGATGCTGAGCGCGGCCGGGCCGGGGCCGCTGATACCCGGCATGGGCGCGCTCGATATCAATGCCCTCATGCAGCACGTGGGCGGGGCTCTGGGTGCCGAAGACGGGGGTGGAGGAGGGATCGGAGGGGGCAGAGGGAGCAGAGGGAGCAGAGGGGGCAGAGGGGGCGGAGGATCGGGACGGGGAGGCCGACGGTGAGATTTGTTCTGCATGTTCCTTTTCGGCTTGCTTGCGAGGTGCGAGATGGGCAAGGAAGAGGCAGCTGCGGGGCCAGTGGAGGAGGGGCAAGGTGCGGCTTTTTGGGGACTGATGCAACACGCGAAGCATACATGCACATAGGGCTGTTGGCATTGGGTACAACTCGGGGGAGTATGCGAGCGGGGGAGACGGGCGACGTTTTCTTGGCTGTCTTTCTTGGCTGTGTCTGAGTCGAATCTGTTTCCGGGGATATCCATGTTGAGCTCCCGGCGTTCGTCATGGTGTATCAATTTGTCATGTACTATCGCAGTGGAGCAGAAGGTGGGCGGATGATGGGCGGATCAGAATGGCAAGAGCATATACGACCTCTGCCCCCCCTCCTTCCCTTCAGCTCTACCCCAGTCGGTCCAGATTGCTTCTCGAGAAGGCTCTCGGAGAAAGAGAGGGAGTTCTGCCCGCCCGCCAGCCGGTCCGGCCTCTTTCCGGGGGGGGCCGTTGACCTGCCAGCCGGTCCGGATTCCTTCCAGCGCAACCAGGGATCAGGAAAGACTTGGTTCGACCCGCCAGCCGGGCCAAATCCCCTCCCGAGGGACTCGGGATCAAAGGGGACGGGGAGGACTTGCGCCTCACTGGCAGCCAGTCCGGAATGATGACAAAGAGAGGGGAGGGAGTACAGTCGGTCCGCTGCGAGGGTTTACCAATTACCCGAGAGGCCCAGGATAGATGCCCCCTTTCATTGACTTCGAGGGGGCTGGTTGGAACTGAACTGCATCATCGCCAAAGCCAGCACCAAACAGCACCCACCCCTATCTCTTCTACCTGGCCGGCGACAACTGCTATCTGTCCGCATGACGCCTGCTCCTTTGTTTGCGGCTTTCGAGTCCGGAAATCATCTCAATATGCCGCCCTCGCCCCCCCCCCCGCGCGCTTTGTCATTGCCGAATCCGGCCCCGTCCCATTGTCCGGCGCATCAAAGTACATAAACCCTCGCGACAGGCCATCCGGCATCGTCACCACCGCCCACCGGCCATCTCACCTTGCCTCCTCCGGCTATAACTCGCCCTCAGCCCGGCTCCCCCCACCTGGATCTCACGCCGCCACCTCTGCCCATCTCAAGACTCGAACTCGCCCCGTCGCCTCTACACTCTCATTCACCCACGCATATCACCAGGTACCGCACGCGATCCCTGGATCCCGCAACCTATACACACCAGCAGCAGCAGCAGCAATGGCCACCAGCCTCACCGATGCAGACGCCGCCGTCCTGATCCGGCGCGGGTTTAGGGCCAAGTTCTCGGTCTTGTGCGATCGCATCGCGGCCAGGGTCAGTAAGATGTTTGCGCCCGTCAAGGGCCGTTTCGGCCGGAAGAAGGCCGCCCCGGAGACGACCGCCGCCGCTCCCGCCGCCGCTCCCGAGACGCCCGCGGTCGCCTCGGAGGCACCCGTTGTCGCCGCCTCTGCAGAGACGCCTGACCCAAGTCCACCGCAGCCAGCGGCTCCGGCCGAGATCGCCGTCGTGGGGGCCGATGCGGCAAGTGTCCCGGCTGTGGAGACCAAGGACAAGACAGACTAGGGCTGGCTGCCGCTGCCGAGGGATCGTGCAACTGGACGAGACGGGACCCGTTATATTTCTTTTTCCTCAGTGACACTTCGTATTCCTATTCACGCTTGGTCTTGATCAGGGGGAGTGGGAACAGCCGAGGGCTCATGGGGGGGTGGATTCTGGTCTGGCGGATGCTCTAGCCGGATTCAATACTTGTCATGGAGTCGTAATAATCGCTTACCACCCACGTTTCACATTCTCTCTCACCGGCCGGCAGGACTGCGCTGGGTTGCCGAGGATGGGGAAAGATGGGACAGGCCTACCGGCGTGATGGTTCAGCTCTGGCAGCGTGACGGTTCTATATCGTCAAGCTCTGCCAGCGTGATGGTCCATCGCTCCGTCACACCGGCCCAGGCCCAGGCCCGCTCGGCATGGTCTCTCTCGCTGCTGCACGCCCCACTTGCTTGATACTATCCAGCCATGGTCACTGGGTCACTGCCCGGCCGCGCTGCGTCCTAACCACGCATGTACTGACAATAGCCCTTGCCCATTCAACCGGAGGCCTGAATCATGGGACTTGATAATCCGTCAATGGAGTGAAGCGGTCAGGCAACAAAGGAAGTAAATGAAGCGACGGCGACAAAAAGGCGGGTTGTATTCAAACCGGGTCTTGGGCATGTAGGATCAAAGCACAACATGCGCGCCCCCTTTGATGTTCCGCAACCAGCGATTCCGAGTTCAAACCCGAGGGATGCCGAGGGCATCTAATTATAGTGGACATACAAACACACACAGCCGGCACCAGGCCATCACCACCACCACCACCGTACGGATAACCATCCTGCTGTTACCCGGTTCGCACGCATCTAGAGCACCCGAGGCCGCGCCAGCGTGACACACACACAACACCATGCCGACCGACAAGGCCAAGATGGGGAGTGGCGCCCGCCAAGATCAACAGAGCAGCAGCGGCAGAAACAGCGGTGGCAGCAGCAGTGGTACCACCACCGCTTCCACCAAGGGAAGCCCTAGTCGCGGCTGGGGAGCCATCGCCGAGCGGCTGCACACAACGACGGAGGAGAAGACGCCGCCCGCCAGGACACACAACGACGGACCGGCGCAGAGCCGGGATGCGGACAGGGACAAAGAGGGGAGACAGGACCAGAACAGACAAGACTTGGAGGAGCAAAAGTCTGATGATAAGCAGCAGGACTGGTGGAAGGAAATCTAAGACCTGAGATACCTCTCTGGCCGGTAATGGGGGGGTCGGTATGACCGCCGTCTCTCGTATTGATTATAAAATATGGGGCCGGGGCAGTGGCTCCAGCACCAGTTAGAGAGAGGTGCCCGCGTGTCTTCTCTGCCTGTCCCTTACGATCCAACGGCCCGCCACGTTACGCACGCCAGCGGGCAGTCCGGCTGATATCGAGATTCTGGAAAAATAAAACCCCGCATTAAATACACACACAGACGCACCCCCCTACCCACCGGCAGTGATGCTGACGCCCTCGGACCGTTACCATCTACTAGCGTCCTTGACGCGGCGCTGTCACAACTGCCCCAGCCCCGCCCCGTCCCCGTACCACTCCGGGTGACGTAGTCGGAGTCGGCAGCATATGCTTACCGCATATGCATATATACGTATGCGCTCGCTGCCGAAAAAGGCAAGCATGGCTTCCGACCGCGTCGTCGAGGCGCTAGCCAGTCAAGCTGCAGGTGACAGCATCGACGACCCGCGCGAGGCCAAGGCCGGCAGCGGCCCGTGTTGTGGCACAACTGCTGCACAGGTTATGTGGTCTGCTTGTGCTACGGCACCACGCTCGACCGGGACCTGAGTCCCAGCCGAGCGTGCTGTCGTGCCTCCCCCCCCCCGGCAGGTGGCCGCCAAAGCAGGCTCGGCTTTGGCAGCCCCGCGGCGCCTCGGCGCCAAAATCATCCACATTACTAATGTGTCTCACCGAGGCGGCGAGGCCTGAGACTCGCTAAACCGGTTCGGGGGAGCAATATAGTCAAGGTCTGGCACGGTACGACGGGACTGAGTGAGAGAGATCGGACCGCCGCGATGCTCCGCGTGCCGCGACTGGCCCTCGCGCGGGTGCAGACGGGCTTGGCACCCTCACCTCACGCAAACCAAGAGGAGTCAGCAGGGCAGTGCGCCTCGCGCACGGGTTGGATATCTCATGATCCTCCCATGTCGCTGCCCAGAAAGATGCACGGTTCCGTGACCGTGACGCAGCCGGTGGCGGCGGCGGCGGCTGCGGCGGCTGCGGGAGGGGACGAGGGGTGGCGAGCGAGGGGGGTTCAGGGCAGCCAGCGGGATCGGCCGGCGGCGGCGTGGCGTCGGCGGCGGTTTGAGCCGGGCGAGATTGTCTCTTTTAGTCAGGTGGCAGTAATAAGACTTTTCGTAACGTTGGCTGTTCGTATTTGAGCAGAGGCTGATGCTGTGGAGGGGGGGGGGCGCGCCGAGTGCCCAGGGAGCGCGATCGGCGGGGGGTTGGCAGGAGGGAGTGGTCATCGCGATGGCTAGAATGAGTATATATAGGGCCGTCCCCGCGGGGCCATGGCCATCCAGTCTTGAGAGGTCTTCATCTCATCAACCGATCCAACCCGTCCTCAGCCCCTCCTCACTTGTCATTCTCCCTCGTCAGAACAATGCAGCTCATCGCCCTCCTCGCCGGCCTCGGCTTCGCCGCTTCGACGGCTGCCCGGTTCACAGTCCAGGGCCTCGTCAGGCCCGGCCTCACGCTGGAATTCTCCCCCGCCGCGTTCGAAACGGACGTTCAGGTTGCCCACCTGACTCTGCACGCCGGGCCGGAGAAATACGACCTGGACGTGCATGCCGATGGGAAGTGGGTGGAAACCCGTAAGTCGGAGGGGACTGGTCTTCAAAACGGACCCTTGCCTGCCCTGGCTGGCCGGATACGTGCTGACTGGCTCCCCCGCGCGCAGACAAGGACCTGAGCGTCAACATCATCGACACTCCCGACTACAACGCCATCAGCCAGTGCCACTTCAAGACCGCGGGCAAGGCGACGCTCGTGCCGTCCATCACGCACGGGCTGCAGCAGATCATTGTGGGCCCGCCCCAGCCCATCGAGGCCGTGATGTGCCAGGGCACGTGCGTGCCGACGTGGAGTGAGTCAAGTTTCCATCTCGTTGCGAAGACCCGGTGGCTTTGGGACGGTCCAGCTGACGGCCGGCATTCTTCACAGGCGACTGCTACCACAACAACCAGCCGGTCGGGCCGTGCTGCTCCGGCTACTGTGCCGCTGATAAGTGTCGCCCCTGGCAGTAGCTGCTGGTTATCTGAGGAGGGGGTTGATGGAATGCGCTCGCGTCGTGGGGTGGAGAAGGGCGAGGGGGATGATGGACCGAAATTCAGGCTCGAGGCCGGGTAGCAGCGGCGAATTCGATATGGCTTGATCGGTGTGATGTGGTCTTGAACTTGACGATTGTGTTCTTGTGCTGTCGCCGTGTTCCGTTTCCAAACGGCGGGTTCATCAGGGCTGATCTGCCGGCAACGTCTGGCGCTGACGCTTGTCTTGTGGTGCGGCGTCTCTTGCTCTGAGTTGTGGTCTTTCCTCAAGGGCGGTCTACCCTGAGGGGGGGCCGGTTCGACGTTGAGGTGGTCCCTCGGAAGGCCGGCCAGGCAGGTATCAGGCATGAGGATATTTCATGAGCAAATCCCAAGGGCCTGCTCGGGAAATGAGCGAGGGGGAGAAGGGCGTCCCGCATTTCGGCCCGACGACGGCTGCGCACGCCGCAGCAGCATCACACCTGCCTGGGGGGCGGCAATTTATGGGGCTGTGGGGTCTGCCATTGCTGACATGCCACATCGGTGACAGCCCATCCTCCAGTTCTCGTCTCCCATCGATCAACTTGCCCTTTTAGCTCAGCGGTAGAGCGCCTCACTAGTAATGAGGAGGTAACTGGTTCGACTCCAGTAAGGGGCATCTGAAGATGCCCAGACGCATCCCACGAGGGGGTACGAAAACTCGTGATCCTTTTTTTTGCAGTTTCATGTATGTGTACACAGACTGTTTTCACTGCGACAAGCAGTTCTTCTTCCAGAACGCCTGCCAGCTCCGTCCCGCTTCTGTAGCTGCGCTCGCGCTCGCTAGCTAGGGACCAGCCGTCGAGCCCGGCCTGTCGTCTAGATGAAACACGGGCAGGGAGGCAGGCGGACAGGCAGGAGCCTTGTCTCGGGTTGAATTTATTTTTATTTTGCATGTCCCTCGCCGCTGCTACGCAAAAATCCCGGCCCCGTGTTCCTGCCCCTCCCCCAGGTTCCTGAGGGTTGGAAGGATGCACAGGATGAGGGGGAGTCCCGGGTCTCGTGGTTTGAACTGCGCCGGGGTCGGGTCGGGGCGACGCCCTGGATTGGGAAGCCCTGGGGCGGGGTGGGGGGGCTGTTGTGTCTGTGAAAAGATGTGGCCTGTCCCCTGGACCCACATCCGACATAATTAGCTTAGTCAGAGATGTCTGGGGATAAAACTCTGGCTAGGCCGGCCAGCAGAGTTTTCCTCCGCTGAGCATAACTGAAATACAGACACCCGTCATCAGGTTGTCTCCCAGTGTGCTTCGCACCCATTTATCTTACAAGTATTCCCCCCTAATAGCTTAGTTCATAATAGACAAGTCCTAACCAAGTATAAGCCTAAGCACTCGTACGAAGCGTAGTGCCCTAGGCCGTACACCTAGTAGGCAATAGCCATAAGGCGAAGAAGGAAAGCGGGCCTCAGTGGGGAAATGAATATTGCCATCTTCATGCGCCGCGCTGGCCGAGGCCGAGAAAAGATCGAGTTCGAGGTCGAGGTCGGGTCGAGTGCGGTCTGCTCTTGAGGGGCGAGTACGTAGTCGGGGCTCTCCTGCATGCGCCAGCTCACAAGGGCGCTCTCCCATCTATCGGATTGACGGACGGGGTCGAGTCGAGTCTTGGCCTCTATTCTCTTCTATTCTGCAGGGGAAACAAACAAAACAAGGCCGGCCACATTGTCGACACCCCTACTTTCAGCGGGGAGCTGACCCCTCTACTGACTTGGGCGGCCCCATGTCTGGATTCCGGACCAATCCCGCTCCTTTTCTCTACTCGCAGGGGAAACCGCCAGCCCGGGCATGCACGTCGACGCGCCTCTACTTCGCAGAGGAAATGACAACAGCCCGGTCATGCCGACACCCACATCCTCTGTGCAGGGGAGAGACAGCCTGGAGGCAGCCCGCCATCTCTACTCTACAACCATGCAGGGGGAGACTGCCCAGGCACGTCGATACCTTTACATCGCGCCGGTACCACTACTTTGCAGGGAAGCAGCCGACTGCTCGGCCATCTCGACAATGGCTCGCGCATGCGGGCAGGGGGGGGCCCGGAGAGATAGATGCCAGGGGAAGCTGCCCCGCCCCCCCTACTGCCCGCCCAGGGACCATCCACGTCCCCCTGGAAATGAACTTAACACCCCCCGCTATTTACTCTTCTCTCCCACCCTTTTCATAAAACCTTTCTCTCGCTAGCGATACAGATTGGGCTCCCGTATTATTTCAAAACATATCCTCCTTATAATTCAGCTCTAGAGAAAAGGCGTATTAGAAGCCTGAGTTCAAAAAGCACGATCTCGCCTCGTAGGAATCTAATAAATTAAAGGTTATAGTGGAGGAATAATATACTACTCTTCCGTAGGCTTTTATTAACCGATAAGTTAACGAGACCCTAAATATTCTAGCAAAGTATATTAGGATAAGAGGCGCTCCAATAGGCGCCTAAATTTCAGGGTTCTTATTCTATGGCGTGGTCAAGATATCGCAGAAATAAAATAGAGGTCGATTTTCTGTAGTGTAAAGTTCATTTCCAGGGGGACGTGCCATCCCACCGCCGCAGGGAATCAAAAGAACGGCAACCGCCCCGCCCCCCCCTGTCGGCGCCCAGGCACCCGCTCTCCGCCCCCTCCGTCCCGGCCGGGTGAGAGTGGTGATGGGCGAACGGGTGTTTCAACATTGGTGGGTGTGTGCCCTCGCTTCCGGGCTGGAGGGGGGGGGGGGAAGCGGAGAATACAGCCGATCCGTTTTAGCCCGACCGGACGGCAGCGATGGGCACTCTTATTATTCGCCCCTCCGTCTTCCCGATCTCGTCTGATGTTGCGTCTGAGTGGAAACATTCAACCGTGACCCACCAGCCAGCCAGCCAGCCAGCTACCGCGTCGACCCTTCCCTCCAGGCCGGCAACTTCACCCACCTGGAGTGCGGTGATTCTATTCCCAGAGCGCGTCCTGTCTCTCTTCCTTGGAGTCGGATGCCTCTTCCTCTTGCTTCTCTTCCAGACTTCGACACGAGGCCGACTCGGCATCACGGTCGGCAGGTGTAGCTCGCCCTCCTGGAGGGTGGTTCCATTCTCGGAGCGTGTGATTCCATTGCCGGAGCGTGTATGCTCTCCCCCCAGAGGGGTTTGCATGCCTATTCTTATATTTCATTTCGAGCACGTCGACGGATAGGTCGGCGACCAATCCGGTCTCGCCTCGCTCTCTTGTCGACATATATGCCATTCGTTTTATTTCTCTTCACTCTCAGAGACGGCACCGGGGCCAGCAGCTCGGCCGGCTGAACTGGTCGTTCTATTCTCGTCGCGCCTCTCTATACGGGCAAGATGGCCGCCGTCCCCGTCGACGACCACCAGTCACGCCCGCCCTCCGGCATCCCGGTCCTCTCCCACAGCGCGCTCCCGCTCCAGTCACCGTACGAGCAGGCTCCGATATACGGCCCGAGCCGGGCCCGAAATCAGTCCCGCCTGTCCTCCCTCTTCTCGCCCCACCATCCGCTGCGCCCTCCCGGCTGGCCGGAGGACGACGACGGGGAGGAGGATGACGGGAACGGGCCTCGGCTGGGAAGCGGCTGGAGCCGGGGTTGGGACTGGCGACGATCGTCGTCCACCAACGGCGCCGGCGCCGGTGCCGGTGCCGGTGCCGGTGCCGGTGCCGGTTCCGTTGCCGGCGGGAGGTGGAGCAGGAGCAACAGCAGCGCCCGACAGCCGCGCCCCAGCACGAGGGCCTCCCTGCGGAGCGTGAGGTTCAGCACGCCCGGCGCCGCCGCCGCCGTCACCGCGCCCCAGTCGCTGCCACCCCCGCCGCCGGTCGCCATCGAGCTCGCCTCCTCCTGGCTGAGGAGTCCGGCGCCCGACGACACGGCCGATGACAAGTCGATAACGCTGCCGGCCCGGCTCCGCGAATCCCCGGGGAGGACAGGAGGATCCCCGGTCGGGCCAGGGGGACGGAAAGCAGGGGCACCGCGGAGATGGTGGAGGCGGAGGTTGGCGTCCCCCCTGATCATGGGAACATGCTTCGTGGCCGCCATCGCCCTCGCGGTCGGGCACCACCTCCTGTACCGCCGGCTCGACGGCCAGGCCGTCGGGACCCCCGACCAGCAGCAGCGGATCCTCTGGCAGGGCGGCGCCCTCGCGGCCGCGGTCGGGCTCAGCCTGAGGGTGGCCATCGCCACCGCATACTTTCAGTATCTGTGGGGCCTGCTCTCGCGCCGGGCCTTGTCTCTGCGCGCCATCGACGGCCTGCTGGGAGCGGCAGGGAGCCCCGCCGCCGCGCTCGCCGCCGCGGGCGAGATAGTAACCGGGGCCGCTGCCGGAGCCGCCCTGGTGGGCCTGGTCTGGCTGGTTCCGCTCGTGTCCCTGTTCCCGCCCGGGACGCTCTCGGTCGGGCCCGGCATGCCGAGCCCGGCGGGGTTGGGCACCGCCACTACGACCCTGTCAATGCTGGCGCCCGACTTGTCGACGGCGGGCCAAACCGAGGCCGCCCTGATCAGTCGGGTTGCCAGGGTCGCCGCCTTCGCAGGCCAGATCGCGCCGGCGGCGGCGCCGGCCGACCAGTCCCTGCCGACCAGCTTCACTTACGAGATCGCGACGTACGTGCCCCGCCTCAGGTGCCAGCCGGCCGACGGCGGCTTGGATGGCGACACGGGCAAACGCTTCTCGGGCGCGGCCCGCAGAATCATCGCGTCGCGCCTCGGCCTAGACAGATCCTCCGTCAAGGTGCACCGCGACAATATGACCATGACTTTGCAATCGACATCAAGCGGCGGCGCCGCCGTCCTGACAGAGGGGTCCCTCTTCTATACCGCGCTCGTGTCGACCGCGGCCGGCGATTACGTCGCGGACACGTCCCTGCCTGGCTCGGCGGGGGCGGCGGCCCCGGACGGGTCTGTGATCGCCGCCCTGCTCACGCCGGGCCCGGGCCTGCCCGTGCTCGTGACCTGCGACACGTACAACTCGTCCGTTCGGGCCCGCGTGACCGTCACGAACTCGGGCCCGGCCCAGGTCACTCCGCTCGACATCGCCGACGTGGCCCGGCTGAACTTCACCGAGATGAGCTGTGCTGCCGGGTCGGCGTGCCCCCGGGCCGCGCACCAGGCCTGGATGCGTGGCCTGGCCTCGACCTTCACCGGCCTGTGGTGGGCGTTGTCGCCGGCAGCCAGCTCGCTCCAGATCGACGCGAGCGCGCACGAAACGGGACTGCTGGGGAGCAGCGACCTGCAAGCCGCTCTCCAGGCCGCCATGGCGCTCTCCGGCGCGGGGAGCAGCAGTGTTGATGGCGTCGGACTCGTGGCGGACCTGTCGTTTGCCGCCGCGCTCGAACAGATGAGCCTCAACGCGTCGCTGAGCCTTATGAGCGAGCCGTCTTTGTCGTAAGTTATCTCTCTCAGAATCCAGACTGGATCGAATTCAGGCCAATCTTTCCTTTTCTGCCTCCACACTGGAACCTCCCCCCCTGCCCTGACAGCCTCCTGACAGGCCACCAGAAAGCAGGTCCTCACCCGCATCGACAGCGACGACGCCTCCTCGGCTGGGCGACTTGTCTACATCTACCACGGCCGGGACCTCCTCATCCCGTACGGGGTCGGGGTCGGCCTCACGTTTTTCGCCCTGCTCTTCGGCCTGTACTCGTACGCCCGCGACGGCAGCATCTCGCGCGGCGGCATCGCCTTCTCGACCCTTGCCGGCGCGGCCCAGCATCCGTGGATGGCCAATCTCGCCGGCCTGCGAGAGCTGGACGAGGACGAGGAGGAGGCGGCGGGGGGGGTGAGCAACGGTGCCGATTTTACGGCGGTAAAGCTCCGGCTGGGGCGGTACGTGGATGCTGGAGGGCGGGTGATCAGGTTTGGGTTCGTGCCGGAGGGGCAGGGAACCGGAATTTAGTAGTAATAATGAATAGCACCAGAGTATAGGTTTGCTGTGGTTGGTTCGCGACGCCGATATCATGTTGGTCTGGCCTCGGCCCGTTCTCCCTCCTCCCCCCTTGCGGCATTCCGACCGCCCCCATTCTGACCTCCACTCTCGTCCCGTCCATCTTCGTTCCCATGCTCTCCTCCTCTATCCCCCTCTCCTCTGCTCCCATCCCCTCTGCTCCCATCCCCCCCACTCCCGCCCCCTCTCTGGCTCACCTCTCCCCCACTCCCACCCCTCTCTTCATCCCCCCCCGCCCCCGCCCCCGGCTCCCGCGGCGGCTTGGCAACGACTCCGTCAAAGCACATCTTGACTGTCCTCCCCGGCCGGCCCGACGGCTTGCCGATCTCGCGCACGCCCCGCTCCTCCACGAGCATGTCGCGGATCCGGTCCACCAGCGTGGCGGCGTCCTCCTCGCCCGCCTTGCGGCTGCCCCGCTTCGCGCTCATGATCAGCTCAACCCGCATGCCGCGCTCCAGAAAGCCGACGACCTGGCCGATCTTGCGCTCGAGGTCGTTCTGCGCGATGTTCCATCCCATCTCGATCTCCTTGACCTTCTTCTTCTGGCCCACGCCCGTCTCGTGCGCCCGCTGCTTGGCCGCCCGCCGGGCCTTGTACTCGGCCGCCTTGTCGATGATATGGCACAGGGCCGGCCGCGGCTCGGGCGGCGGCGGCGGCGGCGGTTCGTTCGGGTCCAGCAGCTCGGGCGGCGTCGGCGGCGGGATGTCGCACGGCCGGATCGCGGCCGAGACCATCCGCAGCACGTGGGTGTTGAGGTTGATCCGGCGCATCACCGACGCGGTCGAGTGCGGGCCCGACATGACGGCGCCGTCGTCGTTCACGAGGAGGATCTCGTCGTCCGTGATCTCGTCGTTCTGCGGGAGCCGGTCCTTGATGAGGATCCGCCGCCTGGAGGGGCCCGCGGGCCGGGGGGGGGCGGCGTAGAGGCGGCGCTGCTGCTGCTGCTGCGGCCCCCACCACCGCCGCCGGTATTGATATGGGCACGGCAGTGGAGGCGGCGGCATGGCTGCCGAGCGACCAACGGCCGGCCGGCTCAGCCGGAGGACCAAGAGGGATCGCGCGCCTTGCATGGTTCGAAGTTTGGCGATATCTTGGCCGGCTCAAAATTGATTTGATGGGCTGGAGAGAAGGGGATAACCTTGTCTTGGTCAGCCAATCAAATCCCCCCCCCTCTCCTGCCAAACGCCCCGCCACCTCGTCCATGAATCTCGACCCGGCCGCCTCAAGCTTGGCTCGCGCCCGGGTATCCTGTGGAACACCAGTTAGATCGGGGGCTCTATCAGTGCACGCCCCGGACCCTCGACCTCAGCGGGTCTCTCGGTGCAAGTCCTCGCCCCAGGGCCTACCGAGAGAGACACCAGTCGATCTCTCACACCAGTTCTCTAGGTTCTCTAGAGGCGCCTCTATCAAGCAGACAGACTAGGCCCGATATCCAGATACTGGAGTAAAACGGCGAGAAATAAAACAACAACAGAGACTAGGCCAACCGCCAGCTCTACCCCGCCGCGCCTCCTGAAGTCAACCCTTCCTTGCAAGAAGAGAGTCGGCCCTTGGACGTCCCAGAGGCACCCCCCCACCGGAGGCGGAAGATGCGACACCTCCCCCCCTCCATTTCCCTCGTCGCCATCTGCGCAGTCCAGTACCACCTCGCAGCCGACCTCCTGTTGGAGCACGCCCCATCGCGCGGGCCGTCGATGCTGCCGACGTTCGCGGCCGCCGGCGAATCCGTGCTCGTGTCGCGCCTACACCGGCGAGGCCGCGGCCTCCGCGTCGGTGACTGCGTCGTGTACGAGCAGCCGTTTGCGGTCGGGACGGTCGCGTGCAAGCGCGTGGTTGGCCTGCCGGGAGACTACGTCGTGCTGGGCGCGCCGCCCCCGCGGCCAGGTCGCCGTCGCGGCCAGATGGATAGGAAAGAGAGAGGCGGCGGCGGCCGGGAGAGGGGGCGGGGGGGGGGAGAAGAAGAGGACGAGGAGGACGAGATCGAGATGATGCAGGTCCCCGAGGGCCACATGTGGGTGCTGGGCGACAACCTGTCCGCCTCGCGCGACTCCCGCATGGTGGGCCCCGTGCCGCTCGCCCTGGTCCGGGGCAAGGTCGTGGCCAAGCTCGAGTGGGCCGACCGGTGGATTCCGCGCCTGAGCCGGGTTGATAACAACCTCTGCGAGGTTGACTAGGCTATGATATCAAACTTGGCCATATCGGCACACTAATAGTCATGTAATTACAGCCCACCCTTGTAGACAGAATAGTCGGGGAAAGAATAGCCGTGGACGACACCAGGAAGATATAAATAAAAAAGAACCAGATCCAGACCGAAGCGGGGCCTGGTTGACACGACGGCGCCAGTCGGCCAGTTGAACTCAGCCCGGCCCGTGAGACAAATTTGGGTCATGTCTACCAATAAGGAGAACGGCTACAAGCCGTCATGGACGACGCGCTTGGAGCTGTCCGGACGATAGACTCCACTCCCCCTCTCCCCCGATCTCCAGACTCGAAAATGATGACACGTCGCAGACTCGCTACTATGCAGCTTGGTGACATAGGAAACCGCCAACCTTCTTCCTCCCTCGGTCCTCCGGCCACCTGCATGCTTCCCCCCCCATCTCTCTCTCTGACTATACCAGATAACCGCCACCAGATACTCGTACCAGCGTAAACTGTCATCCGTCATGAACCCCGGGAGAGCGTCCCGCCGGCGCCGGTTCCCTCGACTTTGTCACTCAACCCGGCGAGGCGCTCGAGGTCCTGGCCCCGCAGACGGCAACAGATCCGTGTAGCAGACAGCAAGGAAAAGAGAAGAAACAGAAAAAGGAAACAAAAAACTGCTATAAACCCCAGTCCGCAACGATAAATGACTGCATCGAAAGTAGGGAATGGGAGAATACTGGAGCCAAGGGGGGAGACTGGTCCGAGGGCGGCCGTGGAGCACACCTCGATTCCCGAGGACGTGGGGAGGGTAATGTGGCGGGGGGAGGTGATGTTGGGTGTGCAAGAGGCAGAAATGAGTCCGAGAAAAAAAAACTCTAGTAGGTTGCTGCTGCTGTTGGTGCCTCCGCCACAGATTGGCCTCGTTCGTCCGTCACCATGTCGCAGCCTCCCCGAGTGAGCAGCGATCAGCCCTCAATGTGGGTCGTCTTGGCTCCTCCGCTCTGACCCAGCAGCTCCAGGCACCGCTGCGCCAGGCTGACGACCTCACCCTCGTCGTCGTCTTCGTACCCGTGCTCGCCAGAGTCGACCGACCGCTCCGCCGTCAGCCGGATCAGGTCCAGTATGTCGCTCGACTGGCCAATTCGCCCGATCAGGGTCTTGTCCTCGCTTTCGAGCAGCTGCAGGAGGGTCCAGACCGCTATGTGCTGGAAGGTCGGGTCGCCGCTTCGCAAGAACTGGCACAGGTACGCGAGGATACCGCCGTTGGGCTCCTGCCAGTGCTGGATGAAGACGGAATAGTCGCCAACTGGGTAGAGCGGTAGCGTGTCAGCGATATCAGGTGATGATGATGATGATGATGATGGTGATGGTGATGGTGATGGTGATGGTGGAGATGGAGATGGTGATAACGGCCTACCTTTGGATGACAGGTTCCCCAGAGCGGCCGCACTGTTGCCCTGCACCTCAATGCTGCTCGAGCCCGTCAGCGGGATCAGCACCTCGCACACGCCGAGGTTGAGCAGGTGCGACTTGAGCTCATCGCTGAGCGCAAGCACCGCGATCGCGGCCGTCATCTCGCTCTGGACCGACACGGGCACATCCAGCACCAGCTGCTTGCACTTCTGGACTGCTCCCGCGCTGAGGACCAGCTCCTTGTTCCGGTCCGAGCTGGCGGCCAGGTTGCGCAGCGTCGAGATCGCGTGGCACTGTATCTCTTCGTTGTCGGTGGATCCGAGAAGGTCGACGAGCGGCTTCAGGAAGCAGGCGTCGATGATGGGAGACTCGTTGAGAGGGTGGATCGAGATGTTGCGCACGCACGCGACCGCGGACAGGATCAGCGGCAGGTATGACGACTGCAGCAGCCGGAGGAGCGGCTGCAGCCCGCCGGCCCGGACGATGTCGAGCTGGTACTTCTCGTCCGAGGCCAGGTTCCTCAGCGCCAGCGCTGCCTGGCACTGCACCTTTGGCGATGTCGAGTCCATCAGGTTGACGAGTGACTGGACCAGCTTCGGCTCGGACTGGGCCAGCTGCAGCCGGTTGGCGGTGTCGACTGCGATGTTGCTCAGGGCAGTGGTGCAGTAATACTGCACGTCCACGTCGGAAGAGGCGAGCAACTGGACGAGGACCGGGACTGCGCCGGCCATGACGAGCTGCTGCCGGTTCTCGTCTGAATGTGTCATGTTGAGCAGGGCCCCGGTCGCGTTGCGCTGCACCCGCATATCCTTGGATTTGGCCAGCCGGGTCAGGGGACCGAGCGCGCCGGACCGGGCGATCTTTGCCTTGTTCTCCTCGTGCGTGGCCAGGTTCGTGATACAGCCGACGGCGTTGCACTGCACCTCGACGTTGGAGGACATCATCTGCCGTATCAGCGGCTGGAGGCCGTTGAGCTGGACGATCAAGACTTTGTTGTCCGCTTTTTTTGGCCGTCACGGTCAGACATGGCAGATAGAGAAGAGGAGTGATATAGTGGTATTGGGATATATACGGTGGAGTAGGGGGGAAGGGGGACGGACGGGGGTCGTAGTCGATGGAGCAGAATAGAGGGGCCGGAGTAGGGAGGCCAGAGTAGGGGAAGCGGAGCAGGACAGGGTAGGACCGGCCAGGAGGACCGGCCAGGACTGGACTGGAAGAAACGGGACAGGACGGGACAGGACAGGACTGAACTCACTGTTGACTGCAAGGTTTCCGAGCGCTGCGCTGGCGGCCCGCTGAACCTCGATATCAGGGCTCTGGAGCAGGTAGAGGATCGGCTCAAGGGTTTCTCGGTCGACCGGCCGGACATCTGAAAGGATTAGCCATCCGGGGGGGCTCTCCCCGTTAGCAACTCTACGTCATCATCATCCGGTCGGCCAGCCTGGCCAGTGCGGGCTTGACGCACCTCGCTCCGTGATCTCGGCAAACGTCAGGCTCGCGCTTCGCTGGAGGTCGAGGTTCTCGGAAAATACTAGGGTGCTGAGCGCCCGCAGGGGCTCGCCCGAGAAGAAGTCGGTCTCATTGCGCTGAGCCTCACCGTCATGGTGGCGCCGGTCAGTAACATAGGATGGACCGTTTCCTACTGATCCCCCTCCGTCGTATCGGTCGGCTAGTGAGCTTACATTCTCGAGATACTGCAGCAGCTCACTGACGGCCTCGCGTTCGCTGTCGGCGAGGCCGGGCTCGTATAGGCTATCGTGGGTCCTCGCTGCGTGCGATCGTGTCAGTTCCGGTGAGAGGCTGTGAGAAAGTGACAGAAAAAAAGGACTGGGGCGTGATGTGGTGGTGGTGGCTGGATGGGGCGGACGACTAGGTGGTGACTCACCTCCGCAGCAGTTGGAGCTGCAGATACCCATGGCCGTAGCGGAGGCGACGCCTCACAGAGCGAGCGGGCGCGGGCGGGCGCGGGCGGGCGAAAGGACAGCGTGGACGGGGGTCGGCGACAATGTTTCGGCCTCTCTTTCTCTCGAGCACGGGAGAGACGGCGATACGAATTCGAGTCCCCGTGCGCGTGGGGGGGTGATTTGGTCGGACGCGATAGGCGGTGGGGGGGGGGGAGGTCTTGACAGCTCTCGTTGGATGGGACGACAGCCGACTATGTGGGCGCAGACTGCTCGGGGTGATGACAGCAAGGCAAGAGCTTCGCTGCCGGTGGTTGCGGTGCGGGCTCGGATGGTCTGTGTGGGTGGTGCGCGTGTTTTTTCGGAGGCTGGCAGCAGCAGCTTACGTCCTTGGACCGAGGAACCGAGACTGAGAGGAAGGGTGGGTGGGAGAGAGGGTTTTAGCTGCCCAGCGCTGCTCCGCTGCAGGTGGGTCCGTGCACGATACGATATGGCGTCCGACCCTCGGCGGTCCAACAGAGGGAAAAAGCCAGAGAAATATAGCAACCGGCTCATCAGTTGGGAGAAGGCAGCGGTGGATCGGCCATCTTCTTCCGGCTGTTTCTTATCTGCTGCTGCCAGGTAGGCCGGGAGTTGGGAGGGGAGGATCTGCCGCCAGCCTCTTTACACAGTGAAATGGTGTGGCCGGTCTCTGTCTGGGGTTTTCTCCTCACACAGTGCTGCCGTGCTAGCTCAATCCATAACAGCTCTGTCTACTAGCTGCCCCCCACCCCCCCGAAAAATATCCGCCCCCCGATGACTGCTCCTCTGGCGGGCATCATGGGCCCGGCAGCATGGACGTGCCGAAGAACTGGCCCCGCAACGTCACCTACCTCACCGCGCCTGCGCTCTCGAGCGAGCTCAGCGCCGGTCACCTCGCCGCGCTGCGGACGCGGCCCCATGACCTCCCCACCGTCCCCGCTATCCCCGCCACCCCGGCGCAGCGACCAGGCTGTCACCACCAGCACCCCCAGCAGCACCACCACCGCCACAGTCCTCTGGTCAAGATCCTGCCGATCCGCGACCCGTCGCACCCGGCCCACGGCCAGCTCGGATTGTTCGCCGCCCGCCGCCTCCCGCCCGGATCGCTCGTGACGCTCTACCTCGGCCGGGTCCACCCCGGCGGCGGCTCGGAAGGTCCCGAGCCGTCGTCGTCGTCGTCAGACTACGATCTGTGGCTCGACCGCGACGCCGGCATAGCCGTGGACGGCGCCGCCGAGGGGAACGAGGGCCGGTTCGTCAACGACTACCGAGGCGTGCCCGCCGCCGGCAAGCGGCCGAATGCCGAGTTCCGGGAGCTGTGGAGCGACCGACTCGGCATGAGAGCCATGGCTGTCTTTGTGCTCCCGGAGAGCGGTGATGGCCAGCGGGCGCGGGGGGGGAAGGGGGGGAAGAAGAAGAGCGGCGGCGGGATCGAGAAGGGCCAGGAGATCCTGGTAAGCTATGGCAAGGGGTTTTGGGAGGCCAGGGCCGCCGCCGCCCCTGCTGCCACTACCGGGCTGGGGGGGGCGGGAGCCGACCGTCGGCAAGATGGGGGAGACGAGACAGGGAGCGGCAAGACTGATGAGGGGCAAGCCGATGATGGGAAGGCAGATGAGGAAACGCAAATGAAGACAGGTAGTTGAGGGAAGGTGGATAGTAAAAGGCTGAAGAGAGAACGTGGACGAGGCAAGGTAGAGAAAGGGAAGTTAAATAAGGAAAGGTAATGTAAAAAGCAATGAAAACCCTCCAAAAAAAGAAATTCGAGCCTGGGAAAGGTTAAGAAAAAGGTCGAGCCAAGATAGAAAAGGAAAGGTAGAAGAGAGAAGGTGGGCAGGGAAATATAGATGCGGAAAGCTAGACGAGAGAAGGTAGGAGAGAAAAGGTCGAACGGGGAAGAGAAGATGATGATGTGTCGTAGACAGATATATAAACCCATGATTAGTTCAAAAGATGGCCTGCTCAAGGGCCACCGGCCTCTCCCATGGCCCATCTCCCAGTAAATATATCAGCCCCCCCCTCTCCTCCCATGCGCCCCCCCCCTCCCCATCCATGCCGCCTCTACCACCCCCATCTCGGCAATCTATCTTGAACGCTGTGCCCCTCCCGCCTCTTGATCACCCCGAACCTACCATCCATCACCCACACCGGCCTCCCCCATCTCCGGGGAGCCGGGCATCATCAATCCAGATCCAAGGGATGCAGGGCCTCGGCCAGGAAATCCGACTCCTCGTCATGGTTGGCGGTGAGGTCCCCCGGCTCGCTCTCCATCTCCGGCGGGGTGTGCAGCCCGACAGCGGGCCGCAGCCACCTCCGCCGGAGCATGCACATCTCGACCGTGATGCCGGGCCCAAAGGCGCACCCGACCACGTACTCCTTCGGCCTGCCGTCCGGGGCGAACGTGTCCATCTCGGAGCTGCGGAGCCGGTCCAGGACGCTGAATATCGTGGCCGAGCTCGAGTTTCCGTGCCGGATATACGTGTCGTAGCTGGCCCGCTGGTGTCCGGCCGTGATGTCCAGACATCGCTCCACTCCGGACAGAATCGTGGCGCCGCCCGGATGCATGGCCCAGTCGAAGTCGGCGGCGGCGCGGTACCCCGGCGGCAGCGGCGGGATTGCCGCCAGCAGAGACGCCAGCGAGTCGGGGAGGACGGCGGCGGTCAGCTTTGGGACTCGGGGACTGAGGACCACCTTCCAGCCTGGTATGCGCGCGACGATGACCAGTCGGTCAGTCTCGTCATCTCCCTCGTCGGGCCCGCCCGAGGACGGATTGGGTGAGGGGGCACGCACCGCAGGGGTCGACGTCGAAGCCCAGATCCGCCTCCGTGTCAGGGATGACCTGGTGCTCCCACCCGAGCAAGTCGTAGACCGCGTCCTTTCTCACGTCTCCCTCCTCCTCCTCGTCCTCCTCCGGCTCGCCCATCCCATTGCTCACGACCACCGCACTCGCGCAGTCGGAGAACAGCGCGGCCCCGATCCTTGTCTGCTGGTCCCTGTCGATGCTGTCTAGCTCGCTTCTGACCAGGATCGTGCTGACCTCGAGCGCGACGACCAACACCCTGGCCGGCCTCCCCCGCGCCGCGTGGCCGAGCGCGAGGTTCCCGGCCGTCCGGAGGGCGGCCAGCCCGCCGGAGCAGCCAACTCCGTGGAGAAGCACCTTCTCGGTCCGTGGCGAGAGGCCGAGCTCGCGGGCGATGTGGTGGTCGAAGCCCGGGTTCCCGCTGTCCGTGCACGTCGTTGACACCAGGTGAGTGATCTCGGCGTACGGATTCGCGATCCGGGCCTCGGAGAGCGCCTTTACGGCGGCGCTGACGCCGAGAGGCACTCCTTGCGCCAGGAATGTTGCATGCAGCTCCGCGATTGTTGGCGGGTTCGGCTGGTTCACGAGCGGTTCGTCGACGTCGCCGACGGACGAGCGGGTGTCTATGCCGGTCAACCGGTTGATGGCAAGGACCTTCCTCATGCTGCCGGTTGTGCAGGGCGCGAGCGGACATATCAGCAAGCAATGGCAGGGAAAGCGGGCGGGGAGGGGGATCGGTTCCCGAGCGGACGAGGAGGGAGGGGGAGGGGATCGGTCGGACTGGGAGGAGGGTCGGATTCGAGGACTGGTTTCTTTTCTTCTTCTTCTTTTTTTATGCTTCTTCATCTCCGGGTTCTCCTTACGCTGGCGAGTCCTTGTAGAACCTTCTGCTCAACTCCTCGAGCGTCGCCGGGGTATGATTGAAGGGCGGGTACTGGGTGCCAAGGCCGGTAATGGAAAGGCCCAGGTTCTTGAATGCCGAGGTCTCCATCTGCTCGGTCCTGCCGGGCGGCGGAGCTGTCGCTGCCAAGAGCGAGACCGGCGGCTTGATGGTGTGTCGTTACGATGAGGACAGTCAGGGCCGGGCAGACGGGATAATCGGTGTGGGGAGGAGGAGTTGAAGGCCGTCGAAGACGGCAGCTAAAAGTGGCAGCGGATGAACGGCAGGGGTGGCTGGAACGATGGGACACTCTTGACACAGCTCCGGGACTTCGGCTCCGCGGGCGCGTGTCTCAGGACAGAGAGGGAGGGCGGGCAGAGGTCCGATTGGCCAATGGCGGGCCATGGTGAGGGAGGGAGTGGGTCAATCGCATCGCGCTATCGCTCCGCCATGCAGCAGGTTGAGGTCATGTATTCTGCCCGGCTGGGGAGAGCCTCCTGGCCGCGCCATCAGGAAGGAGGGGTGGTCCGAGCTGCCCCGCGGATGTGCCTGCCAAGTCGGGTCCGCTCGGCCGCTGTGGGGAAAGGGAAAGGGCGACGGGAAAATAAAGACGGCAAGGCGATGATTAGTGGTCAGGGCTAGGAGCGGCCAGGGGATGGTGTCGCACAAGTGTAAATGGCGGAACATTACGTAAGCCGTCTGTCGCTCTCTAGCCAAAGTAGGAAAAAGTCTCGGCATGCAGGCCCGATCCGGATCGGTGTGGGTCAGTAGGTCTGTGCATATGTATATGGTAGGTGCGCGTGTCTGCGCGCGCGCTCGCGTGTTTGGCCAATGTCTAATCCATCGTTCCCATTTGGTGTATGGTGGCGGTGGCGGCTGTTGCCACTCTTGGCCACCATAGCCCACACAGCAGCCAAGGAAGGGTCCACGACGGTAGGCGCGAGGATGGTGCTATGCTATGGAAATACTGCAAGGGTGGTCAAGAATGGTCGACGTTGGGAGTTCCTGACGCGCTGTAAGACTCGTTAGTGTCGCGGGGTAATGCCGCTGCTGCTGCTGCTACAGTTCAAACTCATTGGCATGGCCCGAAATTGGCTGGATAGACCCTCTCTAGAAAGCTCGCCGCCCTCCCAGCTCGGACTCGGGTCTGTAGATATGGCCAATGACCTGCTTACATGTGACTGAGTTGCCTGAGTCTTGTTGGGTCAGCGTGGTTCGCAATGTCCCATTCAGGAAGAGTTGAAGGCGGGTGAGGGTGGCGGCCGGGCGGGTCTGTATGCCCGAGGGGTTTTTATTACCCAACACCACTCCCGAGTCCCCACCCCGTCTCTGCCTACTCTTCTTCTGCCGCCACTACTCGTTTGATTTTCCGCCTGGTCATTTCCGCCCCCGTTATAGTGCCAGTCCGTACTTTTTCTTCGATAGGTTCAATGTCGAGTTGAGCCAAACTGTCGTTCCTGCCACCCTACCACAGTGACCGTTCCTACCAAAGTGACAGACGGCTCGTCAAGTCGGACCTGGAACGCGCAGCCCGGTCCCGACCACTTCCAGACAACCCCCCCCCCCGACCGAGCCCCGACAAAAAGAAAACCCTCGAGCATGCCGCCATGGTTATGATCGACGGCGAGAAGTTCGCCTGCCAGGCATGTATCCGCGGCCATCGCGCGCAGAGCTGCAGGCACCCCAGTGAGACCCCCCCTCCGCTCCCGTGCCTCCTTCACTATCGATCTACTGCCAGACTCGCTGATTCGTTGCTGCTAGAACGGATGCTGCAACACGTGGAGAAGAAAGGCCGGCCCTCAAGTCAGTGCGAGCACTGCCGCTCCCAGCGCAAGAACCATGCAGGCCGTATCAAGTGTGCCTGCGGCGGCAAGGCGAAGAGCTGCAGACATATCCGGCCTGACGGCAAACATATAGGTGAGGAGCGCTCTCCAGGACGCGCAGCAAATGAGGCAGGGAAGAGTGACAAGTTTGCGTTCTCAATCCCCTCTCTAGGCACGTGCTGCTGTCACCACGGCGGCGCCTGCACCTGCGCCGGCAGTCGCGGATCCCCGGTGACCGACGATGCTGCTTCTCCACCTCGGCCACGACAGACCGGCACCGTTGCTCCGGCGGGACGGAAGGACTCTCGCTCGGGCCGGGTCGGCGGTCGCGTCCTGGTTTCTCTCAAGCCACGTATATGCTCACCCCCGAGGAATCACGCTCACCCGGTCGACAACTCGCTCTGTAGCATGGACGGTATCGGCGCCATCGGCGGTATTGATAGTACAAATAGCGTCGGCAGAATTAACGGCACTGGCAATACTGGCGGCATCAGCAGTACCAGCAGTATAGGTGGTATCGATAATATCAGCAGCACCACCGGTATCAGCAGCACCGGCAGCATCAGCAGCACCGGCAGCATCAGCAGCACCAGCAGCATCGGCGGCATTGACAACATCGGCGGCATTGACAGCATCGGCGGCACCGGCGGCACCGGCGGTATCGGCGACCAGTTCTCAGGAGACGCCCGACTCTCAGTCGAAGACGCGATTGCACGGATCACTGGCGCAACGACTCCTTCACCGTACCCGAACTTTACGTTTGATCTCAGCTCGGTGCCAGGTGACTTTGACATTCGCCAAATCTTGGACCCGACCTGTCCTCCAACCTTCTCAGACATGCAACTTTATCATCTTGGCCGCAACATTCTCGATGACCCCGGCTTTGATCAAACTGGACTGTTCCTTGATAGCCTCGGCTTCAATCACCCCACTATGCCCCTTGACAGCGCCGGCTTCGACCAAACCAGCATGCCCCTCGACAGCGCTGGCTCGGGTCAGAACAACATGCTCCTTTACAGCGCCGGCTTGGGTCAGAACAGCATGCTGCTTGACAGCGCCGACTTGGACCACAACAGCCTGGGCCTCGACAGCTCCTCGACATACAACGACGTGCTCTTCCCTTGGACCCCTACACAGTTTGCGGCCGGTTCTCAGGCCTGGGCGGCAGGGGCAGAAGCGGCGGCAGGGGCGGCGACTACGTGCTACACGCCTGCGTCATTTGCACCGGAGCCATTCCAGAGTGCGGCTGGTCAAGTTCCGAACTCAGCCATCCCGAGCCCGACAACCAAGAACCCGGTCACCTCGAACCCCGCCATATCGAACTCGGCATTTTCAAACTTGTTTGCGAACTTGACGATTCCGAACTCGACAATCCCGAACTCGGGTATCACGAACTCGGTTATCCCGAACCCTACGTTCTCGAACCAGCCATTCTCGAACCAGCCATTTTCGAACCAGCCATTCTCGAACCAGCCATTCTCGAACTAGCCATTCTCGAACAAAGTATTCTCGAGCCCAACTGCCTCGAGCTCGTGCCACGCCTCCATTGTCGAGGGAGATGATCCCGAGGCTGGGCCACGGCTGGCCACCAAAGGGCACCCAGTCGACCGCGGAACATGGTCTCGGTACCCTCAGCAACTAATCTTATCGACATGTGCATCGCCCCTGCCCCGTCCCAGCCCCCTCCTCGATGCACCATGCCGGCAGCCAACGATGGACTGGACGGTTGGCTGTTGACGCCGAACTAAAGACCCAGCCCGTTTTTACCAGCCGATGCCTCTGATGGATGAGACGGACGAGGAAACCCAATCCGGATTTGGCCAGCCCCCCCCCGACTCCGGCTGATGGTGGTGTATGCCACTCTGGTAAGCTGGACCCCCTCCTCCCCGGCTTCTCTCAACCGCTGCGGCGGCGTGGTGACACTTCTGCTTATCGCTATCGCGCAACGGATATTTGATTTGGACTTCAGGGGTGAATATCGCCCGGCCTGCAGGCACACAGAGCATATAGCAGACCCCGATGGGGTCTCGTGAGGGATCCATATAGAGCGAATACTTGCGTATCATAAGCCATTTAAAAAGAAGTCCCTCCGATCCAATTCCTCGCGGAAGTTGCCAAGTTGCTGTGTATCACAATCATATGAAGCGTGATGCTCCTCCATCCAACAACCGTTGATTACCTAGTAGAGAGATAACGCTTGTGGTTTCAGATCCTATAATATCTAAGACTAAGAACATTCGGACACGAAGTCGACGGACACAGCCCAGCTCCTCGGCCACGTTTAGGATGTGTCAGGCGCTGACTGCGGCGGAGGCGAAGGCGACGGGGCGGTCTGAATCGCCCCGTCCTCATCCTCGCCGTGGAGGAGCACGTACTTGAGAATGTCAGACAGGGAGATGATGCCCTTGAGGCGGCACCCGTCGTCGACGACGATGAGCCGGTGCACTCTGGACTTCCGAATCGTCTCAAAAATCGAGTCCAGCCGGTCGTCCTCCCGGCAGGTGAGGATACCCGGGTCCTCGTCCGGGCGCTTGCACAGGGCCTCGCCCACGGTGTCGGACAGCCCGTCGTAGGACCCGCCCCGGATGCAGGGGATGATGTCGACCGCCTCAAACACGTTGAGGACCCGGCCGGCTCGGTCGACGATCGGCACGCACGAGATGTTGTACTTGACCATGAGATGGACCACGTCCAGGACGGTGCTGCGCATCGTCGCCGTCGCGATGTTGTCGTACGTGCCGAGGCCGATCTGCCGAACCGGCTTCTTGAGGAGGATCGTGTTCCGCTCGTTGTTGACCGCGATGAATTTGAGGATGCGGTACTGCGTGATCACGCTGACGACCGTCTCGCGGCCCGTCTCGTCGTCCACGTCAACGAGCGGGATGCGCCGGGCCCGGGTCCTGATCATCCGTCGGCACGCCTCGTAGAGGGGACGGGTCGGCCGGACCGACCCCGTCTCGAGAGGCTGGGCGCCGATGGCCCGCTCAATGTCTGGGCGTGACAACGACAGCACGGTCAGCGGCCTGGTGTCTCGACGGATCGACTGGGTCGTGTCTGGGCTAGGGGAACCAACCGCGCAGGCTGCTCAGCCGGAACTGGTCCAGCTTGCTGATCTCGTCCGGAAACTGGCAGTAGTACTGGATCACGTTGATGTAGTCGGTGCTGGTGAGCAAGCCGGCGAAGCTGGAATTGCGCGAGTCCCACAGGGGGGCGGACACGATCTCTGGGACCCGTGTCAGCCTCTGTCCCCCCACCTCTCTCCCCCCCGCCGCTCTCCCTCCCACTGCTCTCCCCCCCACTGCTCTCGGTCGCGGGGCGCCATATATCCCCATATTGTGCTTACGATTCTGAGTGAGGATCATGAGGCTCTTCTTGATCAAGAGGTTTGTGTCCAGAATGATGAGCCGGAACGACATGGGCAAGACGTCATAGCTTGTGCGGAGCTTGAGAAATTCGCGGATCGCTTTCTGATGGTGGTGTCCTGTCAGTTGACACATGGGTCGCACAGTCTCGCCTCTGCCCGTCGTCGCGCCGGTGTCTGGGGTCAGGTGGCACACATACCAGGCCCTGTAGCTGCTCCCTTTCCAGCGGGCCGAGAGGTTGATTGCTTTCCGACATTGTGCCGGGAGCTGACAGCCGGGGCCGGAGATATGATGATGGCTGCACGAACGAGGGCGGGTAACCATGCTGCGACGGTGGCGTCGTCGAGGTCGTGATCACCGACGCGGAAATGGCCGCGGCGATGGCCGGAGGGGGGGGGGGAGAGGGAGGTGCTGCTGCTGCTGCTGCTGATGCGCCGTTGACAGCTTCTGATGGCGCCGTCGCAGCGGCCGCGCCCTCATGCGCGAGAGAGGTGGTGATGATGGGCGGGGGAAGGGGTGCGACCGCAGGGGGCGACGCCGTCACCGCCGAAGCCCAGCCAAACTGTGAGCGGAGAGCGGAGAGGGGCACCGGGGTCGGGCGGGGCTGAGGAGCCGGAGGGGGCCCGAGGGCCGTGTGGGGATTGTGGTTGCTCGGTTGGTCGAGGGGTGGCGGAGATGGGAGGAGGCTGTCGGCGTTGTCTAGACTGAGGCTGATCATCGGCGGGGCAGAAGGAGGGCGGCGTAGATGTCTCGGAGCGGGTACGTCCGTTTGAGACTCCAATGTGGGTGTTATGGTGGTTGTTGCTGTGGTAGTAGCGTGCTAGCGGTGCTAGCGGGGGCGGCCGCTCTAGTGGCCGTGGCAGCGGCAGCAGCACTTGTCATCTGCCTTTTCTAGCAGCCCCCTCTGTATAATTAATCCCGCCAGTAGAACGGTCAAATAATTAAGACTCGGGTTGAGTCGTATTCCAACCTGGTATCCTAATCTGAAAAGCTACAACTGCCTATTACACGCTCTGGCCCCGGGCGGGAGTCGGGCTCGGCTCCCCCTCATCGTCTCCCAAGCTCCCAAGTTCCTGGGGCCCGCTCGCGCCCACTGTAGACTGCGCGTCACTGATCCATGATCCACACCAGCTGGGCAGAATGATCTACCACCACGCAACCACGATGATGGCCAGTCTCGAATTCTCCAATTCCATTCAGTACCCTTCTGAGCGAATCCAGGCGCGGCGCCCGCCTGCCGCTACCATGACACCGCTGTGCCTCAGCATATATATACCTCGTAGTGATCGCGAGGCTGCAGCTAGAACTGCTCAAGCCCGTATCTGTCCAGCAAGGCAGTCCCAGCTCATGCTCATCGAGTACCGGAGACGCCTGTCCGACGTGAGGGGCAGGCCCTGTATCTTGAGCCGCAGGTCCTTCGCCTGGTTCCAATGCCAAGCAAGCAGTGGTTAGTCACAGTACAGTAGGAGGCCGGCAGGACGGGACAATGGAACCTGGGCACCAGAAACATACCTCATACTCCTTGCTGGCCTGGTCCACAACCACCTTGGCCACCTCGTCAGCCATGCAGGTGATGGCGGCGTGCTTGATGTGGTCGCGGCGCGGGCCCGTCTCCAGCCGGCCCTCCATCGCGGGCAGGCCCGACATTAGCCGGGCCAGGATGCTCGGCGGGATCGGCTCCCCGCGGACGCTGTGCTCGGCGAAGCGAAGGAAGTTGTCGTACATGTCGCCGCCGATGCCCCAGTCCGGGACCGTGGCCTCGCGGCCTCGGAACTGGGCGACCAGCCCCGAGAGCGCGCCGTAGTCCTGCTCGACCACGGCCAGAGGCGCGACCCGGTTCACCAGCACCCGGTGGGCCTCGAGGAAGGCGCCGGCCCGGATGAGGCACTGGACCTCGGCCGCGTGGTCACGCCGCACGCTGCGCATGTACAGCGCCTGGGCCTCCCAGATCCATGAGGCCGGCACCTTCATGTTCTCGGTCAGGGTGCGGAACGGCTCGCCGGATTCGGGCCCGATGCTGGCCGCACGGCGGGAGAGCAGCTCCTGGACGGCCCGGAGCCGGCCGATCGGGTCGCTGAGGTGGAGTAGCACGAAGACGGCGCTCAGCCAGTCGGCCTCGTTGTCCAGCTGGGCTGCGAGCGAGATCGCGGCCGAGTCGATCTTCTCGGCCCCGGCAGGGCCAAAGGTGGCGGCGCCGGTCGACGTGAGCGCGACGCCGAGCTGCCACGCGAGCCGGCCGTCGAGGGGCGAGACGGCAAAGTTCTCGGGCCGCAGGATCGCCTGCAGGTCCCGGCCGGGGTCGGCGTGCAGCTGGAGCAGGCCCCAGAGCAGGTCGCGCCGGCTGGCCGGGTTGGGGTCCTTCCACTCGGCCGGCTCCCCGCGCTCGATGTACCAGGGCTGGGGAGCCTTCTCCCGGCCGGCGGCCATGTCGGCCTCAAATGCCTTGACAGCGGTCGCGATGCTCGCCTTCCGGGCAGTCCCGTACCAGAGCCGGAGTCCGAACGCGCGCTTCCAGTCGAGACCGAATCTGTCCGAGATGGAGAAGGGCCGGATCCTGTCCTGGACCGGGACTGCCAAGGCGCCGTCGCAAAGGCCGACGTTGCCGCTCAGCAGCTCGTAGAGCGCCCGGATTGGCTGCGAGAACTCGGAGAGGGCGCTGGAGCTCCGCCACTCCTCCAGCTGGGCGGCCATGTCTTGCTTCGCCTGCTCGCTGGTGCCGATGAGCGGGACGAGGGTGGCGAGGTGGAAGTTTCTGCCTTCCAGCAGATGCTTGCATGCGTCCGGTACGAGGTTTCCGGACAGGGCGGCGATCGCCTTCTCCTCGCTCGTCGGGGCATCGTCCACGGCGATCATGGTGGACCGGTGCACCAGATTCTTCCAGAACTGGCTCAGCTTCGCCTTTCGGGCCGGGCCCGGGTCCATTTCCTGCCTCGCCGGCTCGCCGGGCCCGTCAAAGAGAATGCTGGCCAGCTCCCAGATCAGCTTCTCGTGCCCGTCCGAGGATCTGTAGCCGACCAGCACGGGGTGGAAGAGGTCCTCGAGGGACTTGATGTTCAGTCGGACGGCGGGGATGACATCCATCCGGCGCTCCCCTCCAACCATGTACGTGTGGGTTTCGGTCGAGATCTCGCTGAGGTGCAGCTGGTTTTCCAGGGTCAGGCCCGATTCCTAGAATGTGGCGGTCAGCAGTTGGAATCAGGATCAGATCCGGATCAGATCCGCATCAGATCCGAATCAGACAGGCGAGAAGATGGAATCCATGTGCACACACCAACATGTTGCCTGACAGCGTCGCGATACAAATGTCTCGCCGCGGTGGGGTCCGGTCCGAAGAACTGTCAGGCTGGCTGGCCAGCTGTTCGTCGGGCAGGCTGCGCGGGAAGATGAGGACGCCTCCAGGTCCCCAGCATGGCTTCATCGACTGGCGGAACAGCGTCTCGGCTTCCCCGAGGTCCGGGTGAGGACTCTTGTCTTGCCGGTTGTATGGCCACTGGTGAGACAGCGATAGCGAGAGAGAACGATAATTGATATTAGTGCTCGTTCACGATACACGGCAATTTTGGCCCAGGCCTCGACCGACTATTCTCCCAGCCTCCGTCTTCGCCCCCCAGAACGCGTCTCGGAAGCCGTCCCCTCCCGCCACCTCCCCCCCCTCTATACTAAACATGCGCGGAGAGAAAACCAACCTGAACAAATCCGCTGGTCGCAGTCACAGTCCGCCCCACCGTGCTCTCTCTCGCATCCCCAAACAGCGACTTCATCAGGTCAATGCTAGTGGAGAAGCCATGGTCCTCGTCCGGATCTTCCTGCGGCTGCTGCCGCGTCTGAACTCGGCCCTGGGTTATCTGGTGAGTGCCCACGACGCTGTGCAGCCGCTCGGTCAGGTTGATGCCCTTGGTTCTGGCCGAGGCCCTGGCCGGGGCGCCAAATCTGCGGGTCGGCGAGGCCGGGCCGCTGCCATCCGACTGGCGGTCATCTCCGAACGCGGCTTGGTCGTCGAACGACTCCTGGTTGATCCGAAGGGCGCGGCGATCCCCCTTGACGGGGCTGACCGTCTTGCGCAGCATCTCCATCCAGTCGTCGCCATCGGCGACGCGGAGCTCCATCGGGCCGGCAGCTTCTCGCAGCGCCCGCATGCGGGCCCTCAGGATGCCGCCCGGTGCTCCCTTGGCCCTGTCGGTGTGATTCTCCCCGTCGGACGAGAAATCGTCGAGCTCGGCGGCGTGGTGCGGCGGCCGGAAGGAGTGCCTCGTCACGTCCTCATGCTCAGACAGGTCGTATTCGTCGTCGTCGTCGCGGCGGCCGGACGAGAGGTGGTCGTCCAGCACTCGCATCTGGCTGGGCGGCGCCGAGCCGGCGGAGGAGCCGAGGCCAGAAGAAGACGGCTGCGCCTGCCGGCTCTGGAAGCTGCGGGCCCAGGACGGGTCGGTATCGTCGTCCATCTCGTCGTCGGCGGCGACATCGACGTTGAAGGAGCCGGGGAGGTGGCGCCTGCGGAGGGCAAGCTCAATGTCGTCGTGGTCGCGCGCGGCCTCGTTCGATCGCTCGGAGGCGGAGGAAGAGGCGTAGAGGTGAGCGCCTCCGGACAGGTCGTCGTCATCCTCGTCATTATTGTCGTCGTCGTCCTCCTCGGCCTCGTCGTCGGTCGCGTCCGAACCGTCGACACCGTAGGTTGTGAAGTGCAGGACCGAGAAGACCCAGACGCCGGTGCGCGGGTTGTAGTCCTCGAACTCGGTCTCGGGAACTTTGCGCAGCTTCCGGACGTGGTCTCGGACCGACGCCGCGTCAGTGCCACGGTTGCGAGGGTGACGAGGCCACGCCTGGTAGATGGTCAGGCGGGCCGGCACGTTGAGGCCGTGTCCCCGCAGCGGCTTGGACGACTTGTCCGGGTATACCGAGGCCTCGCGGGGCTTGAGCTTGACGATGTTGCCGCAGAGATCCTCGTACGTCAGGCCCCGGAGGTCGACAGGTTCCTTGAAGGCGATGGCGGCCGCGTTTTCGCGGCCGATGCGGAAGTCGGGCACGGCCGCCCGCTGCTCCGGAGTCATGTTGGAGATCTCTTCCCAGGACGGCTCCATGACCCAGGGCCCAACCTCGATGGTCGGGTTCACGGCCGGGCCGGGCCCGTCCTGGGCCTCGGCCGACGCGGATTCCTGGTCCGGGGTTGCGCCGGCGGCGCCCTTGCCCTTGGCCCTGACCTTGCTCCTGCCCTTGCTCGGCTGGTGGTAGTTGTCGCCGTCGGGAATCGGGCTATCGGCGGGGCTCTCTTCGTTGGTCGTGCTCCACTGCTGCCGCGGCCGCTCCTGCTCGGCGTGGGCAGAGTTGGCAAGAAGCGCAACCGGGTCCGAGGACTCGGCCTGGACCGTCTCGTCGAAGCTGACCTTCTTGAGCATCTGCTGCTTGCGGGGCCCGGTCTCGGCCCCGCTGTCGACCGACCTGTCCTCGGCGGGCGGGCCGAACAGCTCGCTGCGCATCTCGCGGTTGATAACCAGCCTCTTGGCGCTACTGCCGTTGAGGCCCGAGTAAAAGCGCGAGTTCGAGCTCGAGGCGAAGGCGCCCGGGGCGAGAATGCTGTCTTCGGGATTGAAGGTGCGCCGCACGTTGTTGGCCGACACGCTCTTGCTCAGGCCGCGCCCGGCGACGGGCCCCAGGAGGCTGTGGGTCAGACTGCCGGGCGTGCCGGCGCCGGCGCCGGCGTCGCCGGCATTCCCGGCCGCGTTGAACGAGAGGCCGAAGCCTCGCTTCTGGGGCGTCGCTGTCCTCGAGGCCGACGACGGGTTCAGCTTGTACATCGGGAGGACCGAGCTCCGCTTCTGGGTCGACTTGGACAGCGGGGTCGCGAGCGGGCCGGGATTCGCCGGCACATAGCCGCTCAGACTCCCAAAGAGGGAGGACGAGCCGTAGGCGGCCAGGTCGGTCAGGCTGGCGGTCAGGCCCTGCGGGGCCGCATTCTGAGCCTGGGATGCTCCCAGAATAGACATCCCAAATCCGGTCGGCTGCTGCTGCTGCTGCTGCGCCGGCTGCTGCTGCTGCTGATTGTTGGTGGCCTGGCCGAACATCGTGTTCTGCCCCTGGGCAGCGCCAAACCCTGACGGGTTGTTTGACTGGACCGGCTGTCCGAACATGCCCGACTTCTGCTGGCCCTGTCCCAGTGTGGAGAACATACTGGCAGCCCCGGGCTGCTGCTGCTGCTGCTGCTGCATATTCTGGTTCGAGGAGTTGAGTCCACCGAACATTCCGGTGCCCGAGCTGGCCGGCTGGGTCGTGGCTGTGTTGGTGTTGCCGAAGATGCCGCCGGTTCCCATGGTGGCCGGCTTGGAGAAGAGCGACTGGTTGTTGTTGGCGCCCGGCGCGGAATTGTTGGTCCCGAACGGCGTGCTTGCCGTGTTTGCGGCCCCGCCCATGCTGAAGAGACCCGTCCCGGCCCCAGCGGCGGTCGCCTGGTTCGGGTTGCCGAACATGCTGGTCGCCGGCTTCTGGTTGGCAGCTCCGAAGATCGAGCTGCCGGCCGGCTGCTGGTTCTGGGCGCCGAAGCCGGCCCCGGGGCCGGCTCCGCCTCCGAACTGGGATGGCTGCTGGTTGTTGGCAAACATCCCTCCGCCCGTGGCAGGCTGGTTGCCGCCGCCGCCGCCAGCGTTGTTGTTATTGTTGGCGCTTCCGAACAGGCCAGTGCCGGCCTGGTTGTTGGCAGCCCCGAAGGCGCTGGCCCCAGTGTTGGCGCCAAACCCGTTGTTGCCGTTGTTGGCCGCCCCGAATGCTCCGAATCCGGCCGGCTTGTTTTGGTTATCGTTGTTGGCCGCGCCGCCGAAGAGGCCGCCGCCGGCATTGGTGCTGCCAAAGGCGTTGGTCGCGCCGCCGTTGTTGCCGAATCCGCCGCCGCCAAAGAGGCCGGAGCCGGCGTTTGCCTGCGAGTTGGTGGCCCCAAAGCCGGTGGTCGGCTTGGGGCCAAATAGTCCGCTGCCGCCGGTCTGGCTGGCGCCGAAGCCCCCGGCGGCCGGCTGGCCAAAGCCGGCCGAGGTGGCGGCGTTGTTGTTGTTGTTGCTGTTGGTAAACATGCTGCTGCCGGCGTTGTTGTTGGTCGCGAACATGGAGTTGGTCTGCTGCTGCTGCTGCATATTGTTGTTGGCCCCGAAGCCGGTGCCACCAAAGCCGGACCCTAGCCCAAAGGCACCGGTCCCGCTGGGATTGCCGTGTTTTCGGCCCTGGGAGTAGTCGGCGAGCCGGAGTTCTTCCGGCGACCACTTCCGATAGGCTTCCTGGAAAACCACGTTCTGGAACGTGCTCGGGCCGGTCGAGTTGCTCTCTCTCTCGCTGAAGGCCTGGAAGGGGGCAATGGCTGTTCCGGGCGGGTCTCCGATGTTTGCGCCGATTCCAGGATTGTTCAGGGCACCGCCAAAGCCGGTATTGGCGTTGGAGACAAACGCGTTCGCGGCGCTGCTCGAGCCGCCAGGCCCAAAGAGACCGCCGCCGGCAGGGTTGGCACCCAGCCCAGTGGCCCCGAATCCGGGCTTATTGTTGTTGTTGAAGAGGCCGCCGCCAGCTGCGCCAAACCCACTGCTGGCTGTGGTGTTTCCCGGGTTGCCAAACGCACTGAAGCCGCCGGGATTGTTGCTGCTGCCGCCGCTGTTGTTGTTGTTGCTGCTGCTGCCGCCGCCGTTGTTCGCTCCGAAGAGAGCGTTGCCACCGGTCGAGGCCGGGGCACCGAAGGCGGGCTTGTTGAATGAGGTGTTGGCGGCTGCGCCGAAGCCGTTGTTCGCTGCAATACTGTCAGTGGCGGGACGGATACGTGGGACCGGGGGACCGAGCGAGTGGACCGAGTGGGGGGTGGTTGAGGTGTGGGAGAGAAGGACTGAGCAGGGTAGGTGTGGGAGAGATGGACCGAGCGGGGGATGGGAGTGGTGAGGGACGATGGTAGTGGTGGGAGAGTGATGGCAGACCGAGCGGGCATGCCGGGCCTGATGGATGATGGGGGAATGGATGCGGCCGGAAGGGATGGCGAGCACGTACGAGTCGGATTGTTCCCAAACCCCGAAGTGGCAAAGAGCCCACTCGCGCCGGCGCCGCCGCTGGGGTTGCTCGCGTTGTTGAACCCGCCGGTGTTCGCACCAAAACCTGCTGCAGAATGGTAAGCCGTGTCGGTTTGAAATGGCGCGATCCCGTCTCACCTCCAGCGTTATTACCCGTGTTCGTAAACCCGAACCCGGCCGCGTTCGGCTGGTTAGTATTGGCCTGGCCGAAGCCAAAGCCGCCAAACCCTGCCATGGCGGAACCCCGACTCAGGCTGGCGCCAGCAGTATCGGGCCTGCTGCGCGGTAATGGCCGCGATCGGGGGAAGACGAAGGACGAAGCCTCGAGCGAGGCGGCCGGGCCTGGGATTGACGAGAAAGTTCACGATGCGCGCCAGACGAACCAAAAAGTCGCGGCGAAACAACGAGATAGCGACAGGTCTCGCGAGCCAAAAATCGACCGCGCCGAGATCCAGAGGGCGGCCGGACAATCACCACGACAGCACAAAGGGTAGCAGTGGTGGTGGTTCTCTTTTTTTTTGCTCGTTACCTTTATGTTCTTTTTCTTGCGGCCAGGTCGATCTTGTGCCCGATTCTGTTGCCACTTGACTCGAAAGTCGCGGCCGCGGCAGCGCGGCAGTGGGGCGGCGTAACAAGTAGAAGGGTAGGAGGATTGGCAGACGCGCCGGCGGTCGAGCGATGATGTTCGTCGAGGTCAGAAGTCGGCGCGAAGGAAAGGTGGGAAATGATGGAAAAGAAAGATCTGAGCAGGATGCTAAAGCGTGTTGGGCTGGGGGCGCCGAGGATGCTGCTGCTTCTCGAGTGCAGCGGGCTAGCTGGTGGTCCTTTGTTTCCGGGACGCGAGGGGAGGGGTGCGCAGAGAACAATCAGGTCCTTTTTCTTTTTTTTTTTTTTTTGCTCTTTTTTTTCGAGTGTCTGTCTGCCTGGAGCCTGGAAGTCCATCAGGCCCACGGCATGGTCCGAGCTTCTTCTCAGCTGGGTGGGTGGGGCAGCGACAGCAGCAACCCAGCCAGTAGGGAGGGCCGCGAGCCAGCCACGCGAGCCCCCCCGACGCGTCGTTTTTGTGGGTACACACGGCAGCCGCCTGCTTCAAATCCAAAGCACACTCCGAGATGCGCATCAAGGACGGCAGCCAGCCACGGCTTGGATGACGACAATCTCTCCACTCGCGCTCTCCAGCCCCACCCCAGTAGGGGAGATAACCGGCCGCGCCCTCCAACGGAGTGGTATAAACAGAGCGGCATCTCACTGTCATGAACGCGACCTCAAATCCGGCCGCCGTCTCCCAGATGAACAGAGGCGGCCCCGCCCGCGCCACCCCGGCCCCGGCCCCCTACGGGCCCGGGACCGGCGCCGGACCGTCCGGCTCAAACCCCCGCTTCCAACCGCAGCAGCAGCCGGCGGCGGCGGCGCCAAATGCGGCCGCAAACTATGGGGCAGGAGGATCGTCCGCGAATCCTCAGCAGCAGCATGCCGATCCCCAGGCCCGGAGAGTGCACAATGCCGATAACTTCGACCACGACCAGCTCCAGACCGACTGGTTCAGCTCAATCGACGATGTTGAGAGGGACGCCATCGACCAATCCGTAAGCACGAGACCAGCACCCTCCTCCAGGCCACCGACCCTCTCCTGCCGCTGACCCCCTCGACGACGACGAAAAACAGTACAACCTGTTCATGGACCTGCATCCCGACGGCCTCAACTTCTACGACCTCCGGCTCGCCCTCAAGGCGCTCGGCTTCGACCTCGCCAACGGGGACGTCAAGTCCTGGGTCGACAAGTACGGCCAGCCGCCTTCCGACTGGAAGCCGGCCCACGGCGCCGACAAGTGCCCCACCGTCCAGCTCCGGCTCCCGCTTGATAGCTATCGGCACATTGCGGCCTGCCTGGTTGCGTTCCGGCCCCAGCGCGAGCTCTGGACCAAGGCCTTTGCCGTCTTCGACGTCGACAAGAAGGGCATCATCACCGCGAGGGACCTGCGCCGGGCCAGCGACCAGCTGGGCAAGGACCTGAGCGACGCCGAGATCCAGCGGATGATCCAGGAGGCCGACATTGACGACAAGGGCGGCGTCGACCTGGAGGAGTTCATCGTCATCATGGAGCGGTCTTCCCGGAAAGCGACAACCTATGCCTGACCGGACTCGGACCCGAGCCTCCGGTGCCGTGGGCGTGTAGTATCTTGGTTACAGAAGAAAGGACTGGGACAGTGTGTGGGCCCCGACGACGGCATGTGGTTCTGGCCGGATGGTGCCCCGGATTTGGTTTACATTTATTTGCCTAGGGATGGTAGATGGTAGATTGGGTCTTTTCCGCAGCGGTGCGGACTGAGTCAGCGCAGCCAGACAGCAGGCCATATCGTGGTGGTGCGGGAGGGTTGGGCCATTGGGCAATTCCTTGGCCCTGTTGGATGCCTTGCTTGCTTGTGTATTTGTGTGGGAGATGCAGGTGGGCTGGTATGGCCTGGTATGCCAATCAAGCAGACCTGGCTCAGGTCTGGGCCGCCAGAGCCGATATCATGTTCTGAACACAGACCGATCCACGTTCGAGTCCGCCTTGTTGAACTCGGCCCCTTCCTCCTCCTTCTCCCCTCCCCTCCAGAGGGGTGCATAGGCCGTATGCTGCCGATGAGGAGTGCCCAGTCATGGTCCTAGCCAGAGATCGCAGTCGACACCGCCCTCCTGGTGTTGTTGGTGAGACCAGCCTCCCGGGTGATTGGCCTCTCGAGGAGGGCTGTGCCGGCCCCTTTACTCCTTCCGGCCTTTCCTCCCTCATGGGGCCACCCTTTCGGCCATAAACCCCCAGCAAGGCGGCCTGGCCCTAGAGACATGTTGGACCACGATTGGGTTCCCGAGCATCAGATCTTTCGACCGCTGCCGGTTTTATACACCCAGAGCTGGGTCCCATCCCGGATCGGTGACAGGTCGGTCAGGTGGGTGACGGAGGGGAACCTGGCTGGCAGAGGTGCGCTTAGTAATTGGTGGTGATAATTAGTCGGACCACGTTCCGCACCACTGCTCAACCGCCCTCACTTTTCTTTCCCACTCATCCAACCGCCCACCAAACCTGCTGACTGCTCGGCTCGCGCATCAGCTCCGACATCATGGCTACCATCGAGTCCCTCCAGGAGGAAAGGTCCCAGTACCTGGAGCAGGTGGGTAATCGATCCACGCACCAACCTCTCCGCTCGTTGCCATGTCTGCTAACCCGCTCCCCAGCTGGACATTATCCAGTCGCAGCTCCAGGAGGACCCCGCAAATGCCGAGCTGGCCATCCTCAGACAAGAGTTAACCCAAATGATAACCCTCCTCGAGGAATCTCTTGCTGAGCTCAAGTCGAACCAGCGCGCCCGTCCACCCGGCCCGCCCGCTAAGACCCTGAAGAAGACGGCAGGAACGGCGGCGGCAGCAGGTGCCGCCGCCGCCGCCGCGACCGCAGAGACCGGCGCTTCTTCCTTGGAAACGAAAACGCCGCGGGATGACCACCCGGCACCCAAGTCGGCCGCGGCCGCTGCCCCGCTCGACGAGGAGCCCGCCGTCCCGGTCTCGTACAGCGTCAACGACACGGTCATGGCCAGGTGGATCTCCGGTGACAAGGCCTTCTACGCCGCCCGCATCACCGCCATCACCGGCTCCTCTGCCGCGCCCATCTACACCGTCAAGTTCAAGAACTACGGAGAAACGGAAAATGTCCGGGCCAAGGACATCCGCCCCATGTCGAACAAGCGAAAGGCCGACGGCGCGCCTGCCGGATTAGGCCCGGCTGCGGTCGCGCCATCGCAGTCCCCGACACCGATGATGATGACTATGACGGCCCCGCCGCCGGCCGGCCCCGAGTCTGCCCGCCTGCCGCCGGGCGCCGTAATCGCCGCGGCCGCAAACCTCTATCCCGACTCCCAGCCCGGCAGAGAGGCCGAAGATGACCCGACCAAGCCCCACGGCGGCAGCAAGAAGATGAAGCCCAAGCGGGAGCTGGAGGCCGGCAAGAATAAATGGCAAGACTTCAACAAGTCCAAGGTCGGCAAGTCCAACAAGAAGGACAGCATGTTCAGGGTTCCCGAGGGCATCCATGGCCGAGGTAAGGACCAGATCACACCACCGACCCGGGCCGCCAATCATCTCTTCGGCCACCTAGCTGACCCATCTGGTTCTCTTTCTTTTTTTCTCTAGTCGGGTTCACCGGCTCTGGCCAGGCCATGAGAAAAGACCCTAAGAGAAGTCGCCACGTTTACCAGCAGGGTGAAGAGCTGGACTAATTCTGAACCGGAGACCGCCATCTCTAGCACGGCACCGCCGCCACTGTGTTCTCGTAATCGGCCACAGCCCGCCACGGTACCTGGGGAGGAGGTGCAGGCTGGATGAAAAGCTGTCTTTTCGGTAATGTTCTTCTGGCCAGGTGTAACAGAAGCTAACCGATTGTATGAGTTATCCTGGAGGACGAGGAAGGGAAGAAGGGCAGGCCTGCTGGTATTCACCGGCCGGATACGAGCAACGAGAAGCTGGGCAAGAGGGTCGGATAGATAGACCCGGTATCATTACAACACAGGCTTCGCCCCGACTGGCACTGATCTATCATGACTGACTGCTCCCAGCCTGGCCTGGCCTGTCCGGTCATCTGATTGAGATAAAAGGCCTCGCGAGAATCGTTCTGATCTGGACATGAGTTGCGGGGGGAGGGGGGGAGGAGGGGAGGAGGGAGGGGACAGCTAGTTCGTGTCATTCTTAGGCCGGATCGGTATCAGAGGAATGATAGCATTCGCTATACTGGTGAACGCCGTGGCTCGCTCGCTGCCCGGCTCCGAAACCACCGTCGGTCTGCCGCTATCCGCGTCGTCGCCTATCCTGGCATGCAGAGGGATGTCCCCTAGAACGGAGATCTCATGCTCCTCGCAGGCTCGGGCGACTCGCTCGCTCGTCCCGAACACGTGGGTCTCGCCCCCGCAATGGGGACAGCGGAACAGAGACATGTTCTGGACTAGGCCCAGGATGTTGACTCGAGTCTGCTTGAACATGTTGATGCCCTTGACCGCGTCTTTGACCGCGAGGCTGTGTGGGGTGGTCACGATGACGGCACCTGGTCCCGGGAGAGGGCGTGGACGATCAGCCACATTCTCGACGGCAAATGGAGAGCGCAGGCAGAGCAGGCAGAGCAGGCAGAGCAGGCAGAGCAGGCAGAGCAGGCAGAGCAGGCAGGGCAGGCAGGGCAGGCTGCAGTAACATCCCCCTCGTACCGTCCAAGATCACCTGCTGCGTGATCGTGAGCTGGGTGTCCCCGGTGCCCGGCGGCATGTCCATCACCAAGACGTCGAGTCCGCCCCAGTCGACCTGGTGGATCAGCTGCTGGATCGCCTTCATGACCATGGGCCCCCGCCAGATCACCGGCGCCTGCTCGGCCACAAGGTATCCCATCGACATGGTCTTGACGCCGTAGTTGGTGAGCGGGAGGAGCTGGTTTTCTAATCACGCTTAGGGTTAAGTCATCAAGCTTTGGTCCGCCGTCCCTCTCGGCCTGGCGCGTCTGCCATCGTCTGTGCGCCGCGTCTTACGGTCTGAAAGGCGGGGCTCGCCGGACAGGTTGAATATAGTTGGAACCGAGGGGCCGAACAGGTCTACGTCGAGTATGCCGGCGCGGTAGCCCATTCTCGCAAACGCTATCGACAGATTGGCTGCCGGCCGGGGCTCCTGTTACTCCTGGTGTGCTGAGGATCCCCCCGCAGGGCGGTCCAGCCACGTACCGGCAACTGTACTCTTGCCCACGCCCCCCTTGGCTGACGATACGGCGATCACGGTCTCGACGCCGGCTATCTTACGGCGCTGTGGCGGCTTGGGCCAGTGCGGGGGAGTGCCTGCCCGGGGAAGGCCCTGGGGATTGGACATGCGATCAGTATGAGTTGGGGGGGGGGCGTCTCGGCCGTCTCACGAGAGGATTTTCGTGCCTGAGTGGGAATAGGGTCTGGAAACCCATCCGCGGCGAGGGCCTCATAGTGGGGGATCAACTGGGATGGTGTCGGGGAGTAGGAGGAGGACGAATGGCTCGGCAAAAATGGTGGCTATGTCCATTGGCCTTGTTTCTCTCTCTCTCTCTCGGGAGGGGAGGTCCTGACTGCGCGCGTTCACGTCCATCTGCGCTGATGCGACAGGGGCTCTGCCCGCCGGTGCCCACCTAAAAAGTGTGTGGGGCTGGAGTAGTATAATCTTTTTTTCTTCCAGCTCTGCCCCACAACCGCCGTGGCCCGGCAGATTCCAGATTCTGGACTTGAAGAACATACCCACCCACAATGGCAAAATACAATGCAGCCGGCCTTGCGCAATCGCTGCGCAAGCTCCAAGATCCCCCAGTCACAGGTTGTCGCTGTTCTCTTCTTCAGGCCACACTCTGACCACACTGACTGATATTGTGTGCCCCGCCTTGGTCCCTGCAGAGCGCGACCCCGAGGCCCTCCCCAGCCATAAGGATGGCAGCGGCGACAGCGACAGTGGCGACAGCGAGGGCGATGAGGGGGGCGGAGAGAAGGAAGTACGCGGCACGGAACACTACGTCGGCGTCGGCAGGAGTCGGCTGCGCACCAGAGCGCCGACATCATCTCTCGGGCCGCGGTACCGGGGCATCAGAGTGGCCAGAGCCGCGCTGGACCTGGAGGCAGAAGACGATGATGACGACGACGACGACGACGACGGCACCGACCCCAACGATCTCGATGAGGAGTATCACATAGCCGAAGAGCAGTCAGAGCAACGGTCTGTAGATACCGAGCAGCCAGAACACGACGCTGCGCTAAGCGACGAGGACACGGCCGATCGAGCCGGTCCGCCAATATCCCCCTGGCCCCATCAGTCCCGGAAGAGGCCCGGCGCCGCTGACTGGTTGGAATCTCCTGATCACGATATCGGGTTCGCGGATGAATCCGATCACTCTGCTGGAGCGGATAAAGGCGCAATCGAGGGGGTGGATGATGATGAGGATAGTGTGATGGAGGGTGGATCGAGGAGCTCGGCGGGAGAGGACGAGGCCGACAATGTGGGATCGGATGAGGAAGCGGAAAAAGCCTCTGAGGGCTACGAGAGTGATGAGAGCGGCGCCGGGGAAGCGGCGCCGAGAGACGCTGAGAATGGCGGGTCCACACATGCCCGGAAGCTGGCCACCACCACCACTACGGCCAAATGCGTACGTGCCGGGGACCCGGGCAGACAAGACTCGGACCGACAGGCGGCCTTGTCGACGCTCTCGCAGGCGGCCCGTAAAGATGCCCAAAAGGGCATGGCGATCCGGCAGCAGCGCCGGTTCTTTGATGGTCTCCTCAACGTGCGGATCCGACTGCAAAAGGCCCTTATCGCCGCAAACTCGCTCCACCTTGCAGACGGACCCGGCGCCGATGTCGATCTATCCGACTCGGAGCTGCAGCCGGCCGAGGAGGCGGCCATGTCGCTCTGGAACGCGCTCGACGATCTGCGATCCGACGACGAGGCGGACTGCGGCACGGGCGAGAAGCGCAAGAGGGCGGCGGCCGATGGGAACACGGATACGCAGCAGCTGTGGGCGGAGTTGCGGGCCTATCGGGAGAGCACGGCCCAGCGCGACGACGATATCCTGGACAAGTGGTCGGCGAGGCTGCGGGCAACTGAGAACAGGCCGACGCCAGCCAAGCCGCTCTCGTCCGTGTTGCGAGACCAGCTCGCCGATCCGGCTCAGAGGCTCGTGAAACGGTGCCGCGTCGTGGGCTCCTGCGCGCCGGCGCAGCTGGGCCAGAAGATCACGGAGGACCCGATGATATACGACGACACGGACTTTTACCAGTCCCTCTTGAAGGAGCTCGTGGAGCAGCGCACGGCCGACTCCACGTCGGCTGCGGCCATCGGGCTGGGCGACGCGGCGCGGCTGGTCGTGGTGCCGGCGCGGCAGGACCGGACCAGGAAGGTGGTCGATCGCAAAGCGAGCAAGGGTCGCAAGATGCGGTTCACTACGCACGAGAAGCTACAGAACTTTATGGCGTCGGAGGACAGGCGGTCGTGGGAGCGGAGCGCCATTGACAGATTCTTTGGCACTTTGTTCGGGCAGCGGATGGGGCTTGACGAGGGCGAGGCCGAGGCCGAGGGGGGTGACGAGGGCGAGGCCGACCTTGGGATGGCAGAGACAGGCGGGTTCCGGCTGTTTGGGGGTTAATAGCAAGGTGTATGTAGGTACGTATCACTGCCACATCTCCACGCTCTCGGGGGCAGCGTCTCGGATGGTTATCATACCTTGACACTAGCACACTTCCTCTACGCTCTCACAGGGGGCATAATCTCGGATCCGTACTGTTACTAGTCTACTGTTACTACATACACATCACGCCTCGTCGCCACCCCATGCGGCCCTCAAAAACAGGATCAGGAGGGCCAGGTGAACTCCCAGATGGACGACCGGGCCGCCCAGAGTCTTGGCCGTATCACCGGTAGTGGCCCCGGCGGGCGCGGGCGCGGGCGCGGGTCGGGCGCGCAGGATGCGCATAAATCACTTCATCGGCTTCGCCAATGGAAGCAAACGGCGTCATAACAACAGGTAAACCCATAGCAAGATATTCGTTCGCTTTTAAAGGATAAATAGCTGCCGTTAATGCGTTTAATTTATAAGGAATAATGCCGAGTTGCATATCGCTCATCAGCTTTGGAACCTCGCTGGTGGCTACCGGCGGCATGAAGGTGACATTGCTATAAGTAGATAAGCGCTGATAGATTGTTTGATCGAAAATTTTTCCTGCAAAAGAAAAATCTACCTGCGGCATATTCTTTACCACAGGCTCTAATAAATCAATATCTATACGATTGTCAATACTTCCTGTATAGCCAATAGTTTTACGTTTGCTGGTGGTTTCGTCTACCGTTCTTTTATACTCATTGAACGATGTAAAATGAACACCATTATACACTACTTCAGCAGGTATATTTTTTTGCTGTTTTCTCTTTTTCAATTCATCAGAAGTAACAACCAACAAGTCTGTTTTACTGATAAAATCTTTTTCTGCTTTCTCTGCAAAACCTTTAAAATAAGGAACATTTACAAAGTCATCATAACAGTAATAAACATTCAGGCTTATGTTTTTAATGCTCCACCACAAACCGAGAAAAGGCTGAAACGAATTGATGCAGACAGCATCTTTCATTCCTAATTTTTTTATTGCTTTATTAATGAAATAACCTGTAAACGCAGCATTGATTTTATTGGCGATACTGAACCATTTGTAAGATGATAAGATGAATGATGGGAACACCGGAGGCAATGATAAAAGATATAAGCCTTTGCCTTCATCGCCACTTATTTTGCGTAAGCGT